>JANSVK010000117.1:0-113805 GCA_030068005.1 Cladophialophora exuberans
TACTAACGAAACTTACCCCAGTAGGCTGTTACGGTAGAGCTTCGATGTGGCCGGCGGGACTGGTGCTCCGGCGGGATGCGGACCCCGGTGGGATACAGACCCAATAAGGTCCGATGGGCAGAGCTGGGTGGTATATTCTTGCGTATAATTAGGCAAAATATAAGCAAGTGTGCTTTTACGCCACGGTCTATTGCAAAGACTAGGGCCGAGGTCGACCGAAATTTTGTGTGATTAGGCTCAAAAGTAGTGATCAGGCTCGTCCCGCCGGAGTCGATCAGAATCTGACAAAAGAGTGCTAGAGGCCTCCTCAACTTTGGCTTTGATGCGACGTGACTGTAGCAAGGCCTCCAATCGGAGTCGAGTGGCATACAATCCTCGCCCACTCGAATACTCAGCGATGCTGGGAGGATGTAGTACGATGGATTTACAACTTCCGCACATGCTTATATCGCTGGGTTGCGTCGTGAAAAAAATTTCTCCATCAAAATTTCTCTGGGGACAATAACGGACGTGTGGGACACTGAAGCTCACGCGCACAAATTGATACTCTCGCGATGCTGTCTGACAACGCAGGCAGACTGACTTACGAGTATGATTCCGAAAAGCTTTGGGTAGAACCATGGGGCCCAAATGCTCTACGCGTACGAGCGACAAAGTCATGCACAATGCCAGCGGAAGATTGGGCCCTACTGCAACCGGCCCAGTCAATATCTGCGATCGACGTCGACCAAGGACGCGCAGTTATCACCAACGGCAGAATCAAAGCAGTGGTTACGAAAGGAGGAAAGCTCACGATTTTCAACTCTCACGGCGAGCGTTTGCTCGAAGAATACTCTCGAAATCGTCGCGACTTGACAGATCCCATGTGCAGCGCTCTGGAGATCGAATCGCGCGAGTTCAAGGGGATCTTAGGAGGAGACTATCACATCACTGCACGTTTTGAGAGCATCTCACGCACCGAGAAGATTTACGGTATGGGTCAGTATCAGCAGCCTGGCTTGGACTTGAAAGGTAGCGACATTGAACTTGCTCATCGCAACTCCCAGGCGTCGGTGCCTTTCGCGATGTCGTCACTTGGATACGGGCTTCTGTGGAACAACCCATCTGTCGGAAGGGCTGTATTCGGCACCAATATAATGACCTTTGAGGCGCGGTCTTCAAAGGTCCTGGATTACTGGGTGGTCGCCAGTGACAATCCCGCACAGATTATCGAGGCGTATGCCGACGCCACTGGCAAAGTCCCGATGATGCCTGAATACGGCCTGGGTTTCTGGCAGTGTAAATTGCGCTACCAGACCCAAGAGGAGCTTCTCTCGGTTGCGCGCGAATACAGGAAACGCGAACTGCCGATCGATGTTATCGTCATCGACTTCTTCCACTGGCCTAAACAGGGCGAGTGGATGTTCGATCCCACGTACTGGCCAGACGTTAATTCTATGGTCAAAGAGCTACAACAGCTGAAGATCGAACTAATGGTATCTATCTGGCCAACGGTGGACAAGAAGAGCAAAAACTTCATCGAAATGGTCGAGCATGGTTTCTTGATCCGTGCGGAACGCGGTGTACGCACTGGTCTTGACTTTGAAGGGGAAACTATACACTTTGATGCCACCAACCCCGCGGCAAGGAGCTATGTCTGGGACAAGTGCA
Organism: Cladophialophora exuberans; assembly: GCA_030068005.1. Classification (NCBI taxonomy): domain Eukaryota; kingdom Fungi; phylum Ascomycota; class Eurotiomycetes; order Chaetothyriales; family Herpotrichiellaceae; genus Cladophialophora; species Cladophialophora exuberans. Next base: position 1,651 of record JANSVK010000117.1, read on the forward strand.
GACAGAATTACTATTCGAAAGGTATCCGCGTCTTTTGGCTGGATGAAGCTGAACCGGAATATACAGCCTATGATTTCGACAACTACCGCTATTTCTTAGGCTCAAACCTAGCGATCGGTAATATATATCCTCGAGATTACTCTAGAGCCTTCTACGAGGGTATGGTAGAAGAAGGACAAACTAATATCGTCAATCTAGTACGTTGTGCCTGGGCTGGCAGTCAAAAATTTGGAGCGCTGGTTTGGAGTGGTGACATTGCGTCCTCATGGGCAAGCCTCCGGAATCAGCTGGCTGCAGGCCTGAACATGGGTATCGCCGGACTGCCTTGGTGGACGACTGATATCGGAGGCTTCCATGGTGGAGATCCGAATGATGTTGACTATCGTGAACTTTTTATTCGGTGGTTTCAGTGGGGCACTTTCTGTCCAGTCATGCGTTTACATGGAGACAGGGAGCCGCGACAGCCGCAACAGGGAATTTCTGGGGGAGCGACATGCTGCAGCGGCGCAGCAAATGAAGTCTGGTCGTATGGTGATGAGGTCTTCGAAATATGCAAGACGTACATGGGGCTTCGCGAACACATGAGAGACTACACTCGCGAGCTAATGCTACAGGCTCATGAGAAAGGATCCCCTGTAATGAGGACGCTATTTTATGAGTTCCCGCATGATCCCGTATGTTGGAACGTGGAGACTCAATACATGTATGGCGACAAATATTTGTGTTGCCCGGTTCTACAGCCTGCGATTGAAGATATGGATGTCTACCTGCCAGCGGCTGAAAATGTCAAGTGGAAGGCTCTCAACAGTGAACGGATTTTCGAAGCTGGTCAGTGGATAAAAACAGAATGCCCACTGTCAACAATGCCAGTCTTTGTCAAAGTATGAGGGATGCGAGGAAACCACAGCTTTCTGGTAGCTTATAAGCCTTATGTGGATTGTTCCTGGTGCAAGAATCCACGCAAGAACATCGTTTAGAACTATCGAGGTACATGATAGATCTCTCTTTCCGATCTCTTTCAAAAGAGATCAGCAATAAGATTAACAAAATGTCCATTCAGCTCGGCACTGCTCTGCTTGTTGATACCCGGATGGCAGGCAGAAACGCCTACCGGTCACACCGAAGGTAGGTGGCTCCAACCGCTGCCATTAGGCCCGAAATGCAAAACGTCGGCTCAATGTCGTCTACTCGGTCGATTCTGGTGGGGAGCTATGGAGCCGCACAGCCAGGCGGTAGGCTGTCGTGTGAGACTGTACTCCCCATCACTGGAACTAAGGTACCCTGCGGCGGCGTAGAGATGTAATCTTTCCTCATTCATTCCTACAAGGGATAATATTGTGATTGAGTGAGACTTTAGGTATTACCGCCACTATTCACTCCAGGGAGTGGCTATTGCATGGATGAAGTCTCTGGGCCGGTGAGCGCCATTAACATGATATACTGACAGCGAACACGGAATACTTTATGCGACATTGGCGCTCATTTGCCTGAAGTATAGGTTTCTACCTGTGGATCTGCAAGCTTCCCAGACAGCAGCATCAGAAGACCGCAAGACTCTCTAGTCTGACAACAAGATTTACTTGATACTCTTAAAATAGACTGCCAGAAATCTGGCAATGACGATAGATCAATTTGTATGAAAGGCACTAGTGCGGTCTTTTCCTGGAAGCCTTGCCCCGTAGCAGTATTTTAGCAGAGCTATAAGAGCTCCCTTGAGTGATTTCACCTTGATGTTAGGGACAAAAACTCCTATGGATTTGTCAAACAGGGTTTGTTCTCCTTCGGGTTCCACAATCTTCTTACATTTCTATGAACCAAAATCCTCTCGTTGAGGAGCCACCTGGCTCTAAGAAAGCCAATAAGCTGTCGGCGTATATCTAGTGTGTTGAGGTAGGACTGAGAGCATCGTTTCGCTATGGGTTGTATCTTCCTGCTTCTTTCTCCGCTTTCTGGCGAAAGTGAAATCAGTGTCGGCCCAACTCGACTGCTCCAGTCTGAAGCATGTCGATTCTGCTCCAGACAAAGTAGTTGCTCTAGGGCTTAGGAACTAGTTTTGTGATCATTCCAGGAATTTTCTTGTATGTAATGTCAAAATAGACAATGCAAAGAACCATTGAGGTTATCGATATCAACAGGATCCACCACGATTACCGGCTTACTCTTGATTGCTGAAACAATCGAGTCTTCACGTTGCTCCTTGGTGTTGTCGTAAGTCGTAGAAGCCCGCAATATAAGCCCTTCGCAAAAAAAGAAAAATCGCCCAGACCTGATTGCTATGATGTCACTGTGGTTAGGGCGCGGGAAGTTTGATTTTATCAGAGGCCAGTTGATGAGCGTGAATCGGGACTCGAAAGAGGTAATCTTGGTTGCCAGAATTTCCCAAGAGGAAACATTTGAGGGAGAGAAAAGGCTTGGAATGACTTGGAGGCAGCTAACACATAGGAGGGAGATTCGGTTCTGATGAATCTAGTAACTGGGCTGACTGGCGATGATCTACAACATCAGAATGATCCAAAAAATGAAAATGCACGGCCATAGTTCGAGATTTTCGAGACACGCAATACGTGCTGACTTGCTTCTTCAATCCAACCGCGTGAAATGGGTCAAAGGGTCCGACATTCTTGTCATCATTAACATGACACTCCTTGCCTCGGCAGCTTGTCAAATAGTGACTGAAGAAATCTAGCATGTTTAAACCCTCGCGACAGAGAGCAGGCGCGAACCAGGACAACGATGGCGACAACTCCCACGAGTCACATATCCATTCATTAATTTAACAATCTCGACAGTCCACCATAACCCTAAAATCCTGCTACCAACTCGACCGCATACGCTGAATAGTTCTGACGAGGTTGGATAACCACGGGTTGAGTTATCATGTTTTTTGTTCGACAGGGCAGCTGTTTGCCACAGTTTCGCTTCACCAAAGTTCTGACTGATCGTAAATTTAATATTTGCTTTGTGGAGATCACGCACCTAATATAGTGTGTGTGCTGTGGTCATTTCTCACATTCCTACAATTCTGGATCGTGCATGAGTTCAATTTATTTTACATTGACGTAAAATTTGTGGCAATCGGGATCACATGTTTTGAGGCACGTGGACCTATAGCCACGAGGATGATCTCTAAATAATCCCTTATTGTTCTCCAGATTTCAAAGCTTCACTCACAGCACAGGAGAGAGCACGGGGATCTTGACGCCAGAATTTCTGGGGTATATGTCACCGGAGCAAACCGATGTCAGAAACGCCTATTTAAGGGGTCGTAGGTAAGTTTCAAGATTCCGGGCCTTGAATTTGTCACAGCTTCTCAGGTTCTTTGTCAGGTGCGGTAAGTGCAGTGGCAATACTGGAAACATAGCGCTTGGGATAGTAGACGATGCTTCGTACTGCTCAGAGGTCCTACTCCACTGGCAGGAGTAGGATATTGACGAAGGTCGACCACGACAGTCCTATGGAAGTGGGCGGTATCAGGTCTTGTAAGCCGAATCCTCATTTCATGTCTAAGTGATGATTGTTGTTACAGTGTTGTAAGTGTTGCAGCTACAACTATGCAACGACAGCAATTTGTATTTCCGGCACTTGTCTTCACGTGACGAATGACAGCTTTGTCTGAGGCCAAGGCTGCCACATTCTAACGCGGGAAACGGCCTGTAGTTTTCCCATCTTTTGGCGTGGTCTAATCATAATCGCGCCAGGCGAATGAACATCCCAAAAAACAAAAACCGAAAGCGATAGTCATGCACCCTCTTTCATGCCACAGTATTTCAAGAAATCTTTTACTTTCTCTGTCCATCCGTATTTGCATTTTTTAGGAAACAACCGCACAATGCATTCACTTAGTCCATCCGTGAAAACCCCAAAAAAAGGGACGCCTATCGCCTGCAAATTGGCGGTACCCGGAATCGAACCGGGATCGGATCGGTAAAGCAGTGGGAAAGAACTACCCTCATAAGAGGGAAAGGGATCTTTGTGAGCCACAACGATACATGCTGACCATTACACCATACCACCGTCCTGGATTTTGAGTTATTTTTGGCAGTCGTAAATTATATTTGTGTGAAAAAAATTAGGCGAGATCACGTGTGGATTTGGAACTGCACGTGATGAAGTACGGTGGAGGGGGCGAAGGGGAAAGTGGACCATGAAATACATGGAGCGGGAGGACATTGAGTCACGTATGTACCTCTATTACTCGAGAACGGAAAACCTAATAGCCATTTGCAGTTTGGCCCTAGAGGGTGAGCGAAGGCCGCTTTAACCTGAGCTTTGACTGAGCATCACTGAAGTTCCCTGAGCACGCCCTGAGCAGACACAACAGGTGCTTAATCTGGCCCCTTTCGATCGACTATACTTGCTTCTCGGTTAGGCATCATTTGGGAAGTTAATTCTATTACATATTAGACGTATATATACCACTAGCTGCGAGAATACTTTAAGGAAAGTGGCGAAATGAGTCATTTGTTAGCGAAAAAGAGATCCACCGCCTCCCTTCGCCGAAAGCGATCGGATAGCGAGTCTAGCGTATCTAGCTTAACTACACCGAGTAACTAGAAGTTAAGGGAGAAGAAGAGTGCTCCTTATCGAGACCCGCGTTATAGGGTACTACTGAACTGGGGCTAGGCTATAAGGCCATGGACACAATTGGTATTGCCAGCGGCATCGTCCCTCACACAACCAACCACCAACTACCTAACCACCTCTACCAATGGATGGCGTGGCGAGTGACTTGAAAAGTACTGTCGAGAGCCTATGGGAAGGGAAGTACAGGTAAGCCAACATAGGTAAGTGGATATAGGTAGGCAGACCTGGGTACGTCTCATAGGGAGCCGGAAAAGTGTACCTACCTATGTTCGCCTACCCATGTTCCCCTACCATATTCTACAAAATCGATTTGAACCGCGTCTCTCCTCTTGTCTTGCTTCCTACATTCTAGTGGCTCTACCCAGCTTTAATGTCTGAACTAGACACTGAGAGTCTTATCGTTTTCCTTTCCACGAGGAATTCCACCCCTAAGGTTCCTATCCTACTGGTCAGTGACGGCTTCACATCAACTACCATTATTGATAGAAAGAAGGAGTTTGAAAACGGAAGGAAGGCGGTATGGCCGTGCAGCCTCTTGACCGGAGGCCAACACGAGACCGGTCCTTGCACGGATCGAAGGAGTCCTGAGGCAGTAACGCCGCCAAGTGCTACATCCCCGAACGATATCCCATCCGTACCTCAAAATGGAGTGAGTATGCCAGTATCGCCTATAGCGCAAACGAATGTCACAGCACGGAATTGAAAACCCGAGAGAGAGAGAGAGAGAGGTTATCTTTGCCATTGCGCGACTCTTAGCCGTGGCTTTCTTCGCGCGTGCCACGATACTTTATGGTATCCGCATATCTACACAAAGATCTACTCGGTGCTAGCTACAGAGGACTTGTTCGGCTCCCAGTTTTGCTTATGTCATGTCGATTTTCGAGACTCTAAGCCGAAGAGACTTGTCGAGGTTCAGAAAGCAATGCCTGCAGTGCTGTCAGCTAGTCTTCCCCCACGCCCAACCTGCCTTGACTGTGAGATTCCAGGAAAGAGATGGGCGAGCGTACCTCCATCGACAATCATAGCTTGGCCGGTGATATTTCTCGCACCCGGTCCGGCCAGGAAGCTCACCAAGGCGGCGACATCATCGGGGACCTGTCGATAGTCAGCGGACCATTGATGAACGAGGCATATGGGATCAGACGTGCCGAGGGTCTCTTCAACGCGCATCGAGCCTCGACGGATCTTGCGAACGCTTCGCCCTTGGCCAATCCTTGTTCTTTGCCGAGAACTTCATCAATCTGCTCCCACATCTATCACTCTTCCGTGTCAGGCATTGTCTACGTGAATGACGAGGGATGGTCGAAAAACTCACTGGTGTGTCAACCGGGCCCGGACAATAAGCTTTTGTGAAGGTCAGTGACAGGTGCGACCAAGCAGAATATGAGACATGGCTTCCAACCATTCACCTATATTCGTCAGTCAGTCACACTCGCCTCAGTCAGATGCCGGCGCTGGAGGCTCTTACATTGATACCGTGTTCCGCCAAGTCGTAAGCCATGCTCTGAGTCAATCCGCGAACGGCCCATTTACTGGCTGCATACGGGGTTGAGCCATGTGACTTTTGATGCGGAGGGTGAGGGCGTCAGTCACAGTGTAGCGAGGGGTGGATTTGGCGGATTGCTTGCGGGCATTCACTTACCGGTCGGTGGGCCGCCAGGGAAGCAGCACCGATAATGCGTCCTCCTTTGCCTTGTGCAATCATTTGGCGGGCTGATTTGGCCGTTAGACGCGATGCGGATGGAGGACCGGACGATGGAGACTTACCTGCCTCGCGATAGCATATGAATGTTCCCATCACATTGACCTAGCTGATTCAGTGGCTATCCATCAGGGGTCCTTTCATGGGACTTGGTTATGCTCACGTTGAGGATGAGACTAAACTCCCCCAGGTCGGTGTCCATCATTGACTTTGGGATGATGATGCCGGCGTTTGCAACCATGACCTGAGGTGAGACAAAGGGTTAGCAGTTGATCGTGCGATGTTTATGGCCAAGAGGCGGACAGACCGTGAGGTCACCCAAGGCGTCGACGGTCTTTTTCACCATGTCTCGGACTTGACTTTCGTTGGTGATGTCGGCAGCGAAGTAGAGACATTTTCGCCCTGTGCCCACCAGCAGTCAATCATAATGTTGGAGATGCCCTGAGGGAGCCATAAATTTCTGGCCCTTGATACTCAGTGTTTAGTGTCACGCACCTTTCTGCTCGACCTCTGCTTTGACCTTTTCTAGCAGCGGAGCTTGTTTATCGAGGTCATTGATCTGCTACAGAGTCAGTGTGGATCGGATCTTTCGAGAAAGTCGTCCACCACAGAGACAAACACACCGCAACGTCCATGCCATCTTCGGCAAGTCTGAGCGCGATGGCCCTCCCAATGCCCCTTGAAGCGCCTGTGACAACAGCGACGGGCATAATTTACTAGCGGATATGGATAGTCTGATGAGTCAGCAACGGCGACATGACCATCCGAATGGGGACTGTGCCTACTTTTCCCACCAGCAATGGCGAATATTGTCTCTGTCCCTGGAGGAGTGTGCCTAATGTGTGAACGATTGAGGTCTGCACTCTGTCGTTGCTCTTACGTCGGGGTTATTCTGATGCATTTAGCCGCGGGGGAATCAATCAACGAATAGGAACGATAGAGATTGTGGTGTGGAGACCGGAGGGGCAGCGACGTGCCGATTGCCACGGAGGCGGGGATCAAGGAAGTACCTACCTACAGTACCAGTGCGTATCGGTACGTCTGTCCACCCACCCGTTGGACCAGTCTACTAGTATGGACAGACTCGAACCACGGCAGCAATAGCTCCCGGAAGGATCGATGGTGATTTCCAAGGGTTGGCCTAGGTAATGCGGTCGCGTCGCTCCGCACTAGAGTCTACAAATTCTTTCTCACCAAGTCAAACTTGTCTGTTCGTTGCTCAAATTGTTGTTTAATTTACCTCACCGTCAATCTACTGCAATTAATCAGGTGTTGGACCGTTTTCCTTGGAGCCCTCGGCGTTTCAGTCCGATACAACAGAAATGTCGGCCAGTAATGGAACACAGTCCCAATCCTTGGACAAGCTGGCTCTCGGCCGGAAGATGGTGAGGAAGTTTGCAGGGGACAAACATGTGGATGCCGTCGCCGCAACAATGGTCAGTCAGACTCTTTCAACTTCTCTCCCATCATTCAAACATAGCCACAGCTAATTTCACCGTCATCATCACAGAAAAGGGACCTCTTCTCGACTGTGAGCGAGGAGTTCATCTCGGAAGTCTGTTGGTCCGGCTACGCTCGACCGGGGCTGGAGTTTAAGGAGCGTGCCTTGATGAATATCGCCATGTTGACGGCGTTGGGAAGAGCCCCCGAGCTGCGTATCCACATCCGCTGCGCCGTCTACAATGGTTTCACGGAGGAAAAGGTCGCTGAGGCCTGTCGACACGCCATGGTTTACTGCGGCGTCCCGGCCGGCCGAGACGCTCTCATCGTCGCCAGCGAGGTTTTTGAAGAATTGAGGAAATCGGGCGACTATCCACCAAAGGCAAGCCAATAGAGAGTGTGTATTTGGCGATGACAGCAAGTCTATCACATTCATTCTGACTACGACCACCTCTGTTGAAGTGGTTGCTCTTGCAACCGAGAGTGTGAACCCTTGCTACGTTTGACCAGGCCCGACTCGAGTCCTCGTCTTGCGGGATTTCAACGATGAACCTAGCCTGTCTTGTGGCGCCAGCCACAGCCCGCCAGGTGTGTTGGAGAAAACCACCCCTTCCTGGGGCCCCTGATTAATAAAGTTTTACAATCAACAAGATAAAAAATAATCATATTTGAAGCTGAACTACTTTTGAGCCGACCAGGCCGTGACATTTCTGCCGCACGTCTCTCTGCGTATGTCGAAGACTGCTGAGTGGTTGGACCTGTAGGATCAACCGTGGGAACCCGCGGACATGGGGAAAAACGCTTGAAGGCGGTGGCCAGAGGCGTCAACTTATCACGGGTGGATAGTGCGACACTCTGGGCATACAAAGATGTTGCACCGTGGCCACCTACTCGTGCATTCAGGAGCAGAGAAGAAGCAAGAATTTCACAACTATAGGCTCATTTGTCTCCTACTTCATGCAAGATGAGACCTTCAGGTAAATCATAATTGGTCATCGGTCTGGCTCTAAAGTCCTTGCATTCCAATGAGCGATGCAACAGCCGGCTGTGCTGCCGCACCAGGATTCTACATCTTACATTTGGAATTGGGTGTAGTCAACGGCCACCTGACCAAGTCGCTCAGAGCGGATACCTCCAGTCAGGGTGGTAGTCACAGAGGGTCTCAAAGTCGCCAATGTCGTCCGGCAGGGGTGGTGCGGTCCCGCAGAGGCGAGCCTCGGCGGCTCGATCACGCTTGCGGTTTTCGTGCCTCAACCAAAAGTACAGGATCGCGGTGGAGGCGAAGGCGACGACAAAGATGCCCAGCAAGATGCCGTTGCCCTTGTAGAACTTGGGCGGGGTGTCGAAAACCTGGGTGGCCATGATGATAAAGCTGTTAATGAAGACCTGCTGGATGCCATAAACCGTGCTTCTTTTGGTGTAGCCGCCATGGATGGTGCTGATCCAGGCGACGGCGATTGGGTTTCCAGGGTACGTGCCTGCAGCGACGAAGCAGGTCCCCACCATGGACACGGTCGGGCTGTTCGAAGCCAAGACGATGATGATGCCGGTGAGGCAGCAGCCGAGACAGATCGCCATTGCCAGTCCACGTTTCTGATAGCGGTCGGAGAGCCAGCAGGCCACGGGCATCGACACCACGGCAAAGCTGTAGGGAATAATGGTGTAGAGTTGAGACGTGAGGTCGTCGAACCCGAACGCTTTGATGAAAGTCGGCAGGAAGACGGCGAAAGCGGCGGCGCTCAGCCCTACAGCCGAGAGCATCAAAGAGCCGAGATACGTCTTGGGATCTTTGATCGCGATCCAAATCTGGCGCGGGACCACCTTTTCGCCGGCTGTGTTCTGGCCTATGTGGTAGTCTAGTCAGCGGCTGTAACAGGCGCAAAGAGAGGCTACAAAAAGGGCGAAGCAAGCACATACTGGCCCGGGTCCGCGCCAGGAGTAGTTCATTCTCGGAGTGACGGAACAAGAAATGTCCCTTTTCGACCACCTTGTCTGGGTAGCTGGGCAAGAAAGCCATGATGGCGAGTCCCACGGTGATGGCTGGGATGCCTTCCACGATGAATAGCCATTGCCAGCTTGAAATGCCGTGAGCGTTGTGGATGTTCTTCTGGACGCCGTATGCGATCAGTCCGCCGGCAAAGCTGGCGATGCTGGTTGACCAGTAGATCAAACCTGCGCGACGCCCGGTCTGTTAGTCCATGTCCACAGCTGCTCGGGCGAGAGATGATCGGTTTCGAGTTCACTCACAGCCTCTCAGCGCCAGTTCATCATGCTTGTACCACATGCTGATATACAAGAAGGACAGAGGCACAATGGCCTCTCCGAAACCCAGAAATAGTCGAAGGACGACAATGTCGGCGAAGTTTCGCGCCACAGCGAACAGCGCGGCGACGAGGCCAAACAAGGCGATAGACCCTCCAAGAACCCAGCGAGGGGCGAGAATCTTCATCAGAAGAGCCGCCGGTGTCTGAAGGACGAGAAAGCCGATGTCTGGAGGGAAGCAAGCAATCGTGTCAGTTTTTTCCTCCGAGCGGTTTACGGATCACCATAACTCACAAGTCACCATGAGAACCTGGAAATACTGATGGTCGCTCAGGTTGAGATCCTTCTGAATGCCCATGAGGCGGGCGTTGCCAATATTGCTTCGATCCTTCGAAAGTCAGACGCAAAAGCACGAGGACAGGAAGGATGGCATCGATTCATACCAAGACACCCATCAGGTAGCCAATGCCAAGTAGAGGAAGAATGATCATATCCTGCTTGCGGACCAGTCTTCTCTCAGCCTGCCGGCTAATGGCTGGAGCAGCCTCTTCGGCCAAGGCCCCGTCGACCTTATCAGCCGCATCATAAGGGTCGGAGGTGACATTCTCTTGCACGTTAAGAGGCGATTTCTTGCTCGACTCCACGATGGCGGTGGCGGTCATGTTTTGCATGCTAGCCGGGAGGAAAAGCTTTGACTCCGTTCATCAGATGTCGGATTTTGATCATCAGGAAGAAGACATGGATGACTTTATGTATCGCTGATGCTTCTGATATGTTCCAGACCTTCCCCCCTCCAGATCTCGTCTCCACGAACTACGGAGAGAATCCGGGGGAGAGAGACAGGGGTTGAACGACACATGGAAAATATCCCCTTTGCCCTACCGCTCTCCGAGGGCCGAACTTGAAGGTTATGACAGTTCCCGACTCGCCTTCGACTTTATCCGCGGCTGAATGTTGTGGAAGCGGACTCACACAATTTGATCCCCACCTAAAGTCCTAGTCGAAGACTGGCTCTGGAGTCTGGGGCTGTGATTATCCCAAGTCGCTCCTAGATCTATTCCATGGGTGAGCACAAGAAAACCCGAGGGCCTTGGTCGGCACTGATAGCGGAAGGACCAGAGTGGATTGGTTCTTTGCCGATACATCAGCCCAATTGCATTATCGTCTTGAACGATCCGATTGATTAAATAGCGTGCCAGGACAGATGGCCCTCGAGGCATCGGAGTAATGTCGAGAGCATTTTCAGGCCTTGCGACCCAAATTTATTGATACAATATGTCATTATTTCGTGGCTGATGGGTCAGATGCGACAAGTCATGCCTCCGATTGAAACACAGGACCCTTCCAACATCGTCTTGCCCTTAAACGCCGGCCTCGCGAAAGACAAGGACGATCGAACGACCTGCACCGGACCTCTCGATATGAAGGGCGCCGGGGTCAACGGAACCTGCGTCAACGGCCATGGCCATTCCAAGATCGATGCCGAACCTCTGATGGGTGATGCGCCGGCATGGACGCCACGCAGAAAGATCAAGCTCGTCACGGTGGGGGCGGGCTTCTCGGGGCTCATGTTCGCCCACAAGCTGCAGCATCAATACCCGGAAGTGGGAGAAATGGTTGACCACAGCATCTTTGAAGCGAGGCACGATGTCGGGGGCACCTGGCTGGTCAACACATACCCGGGCATTCAATGCGACGTGCCGGCCCACGTATACGTCCGTGCAATCCTGTTTCCCTCCTGACTTATACGCGATGCGAATGCTGACAATGACCCCCCAGGCATTTCCTTTCGATCCCAAACCGGATTGGGACCATTTCTACACCTCCGGGGCGGACATCCAAGCGTACATCCGGAGCACCGTCCAGAAGTGGCACCTTGATCGTGACGTGAAACTCAACCACCGCGTCACCGAAGCCATCTGGCAGGAAGAAACAGGGCAGTGGAAATTGACCGTAGAGAAAAACGGCAACGAAACCTTTACAGAGTACGCCGACGTCCTAGTGTCCGGGCAAGGAGTGCTCAACAATTGGCGGTGGCCCGACATCCACGGACTGGACCGATTCAGAGGCCACAAATGCCATTCGGCCGCGTGGGACGCCAACTACGACTATTCAAACAAGAGGATCGCCGTTATCGGCAACGGCTCGTCGGGGGTCCAGATTGTGCCCAAGTTGGCTCAACTCCCGGGGACTCAGATCACGGCCGTCCAACGAAGTGCCAACTACGTCTACATGCCCCTGCCGCCGGCGACGCTATTGGGCAGGGAGGAAGACACCCGGGCCAACCCACCGTTCACCGAAGAGGACAAGGAGCGTTTTCGCAAGGACCCGTCCTTCCACCGCGAGTACCGACGCAAGATCATCCACCAAATCAATAGTGCGTTCAAGATGTACATCAGGGACTCGGCCGCGAACCAGGCCGCGACCGAGATCGCCCGCAACCAGATGGCCAGCAAACTCCAGCACGACCCAGAGCTGTGCGCCAAGCTGATCCCGTCGTGGCCCTTGGGGTGTAAGCGTATCACACCGGCCGACGGGTTTCTCGAGTCCCTCCTCCGCCCCAACGTTGAATTAGTCAGCAGCGCCGTGACTTCGGTGACGGAGGATTCCATTGTGACCGCAGACGGGCGGGCCTTCCAAGTCGATGTCATCGCGTGCGCCACGGGATTCGACGTCTCACTGCGTCCAAATTGGCGCATGGTCGGTCGACACGGCGTCAACTTGGCCCAGGAGTGGGCGGTGGATCCCGAGTCGTACCTCTCCGTCGCGGCCAAGGACATGCCGAATTTCTTCATGTTCCTAGGGCCTAACGCCGTTATCGCCCACGGCTCGCTACTCGAAGCTATTAACTGGACCGGCGACTATATTGTTAAGTGGATTCGGAAGATCGCCACCGAGGACATCAAGGCCGTCGTGCCCAAGACCGCTTGTATCGACGATTTGATCCGGTACGGCGACGGCATCCACAAGTCGCTGGTTTGGTCGGAAGGTTGCTCGAGTTGGTTCAAGCGCAACACGGTGCATGGGAGGGTCACGGCGGCCTTTGCGGGGAGCGCTTTGTTATTCAGGCGCTTGATCTCCGAGATCCGGGGCGAAGACTTTGATATCGAGTACCGAAGTTCCAACCGGTGGGCGTTCTTGGGCAATGGATTTATTGGGTATGAGCTGGATCCCGCCAACAGCTTGTCATGGTACATTGAACATTAGGTTTTCGGTATGTTTTATGTAGACCGTGTTCAGCAATATACAGGTGCAAGCGGCTCTCTGACCCCTTTCATACACGCGCACACAAGGGCGAGAGTTCCTCGACATGCTGTCCTAAGCTTGAGGCATGCCCACCCACATGTCGGTCAAATTGGAGAAGTCCAGATTGAACAAGTCGTCGTCCGGTAGTCTGAACGCAGACCCGATCGCCGTGTCCTCGTAGTCGGGAAACCCAAGCCCGGATCCCTGCTGACGCGTCTCCCAGTCATAAGGGTTGGTGCTGGCCCAGTCTCGAGCAGAGGCGTCGTGGACCCTAGTCAAGGTTGTATCGAAGATGTTGGACGTGGCGGGCGGGGCGACATGGTGAATCGCGTTCGGCGCCGTCCTGCTCCAGCCCACGTCGGACGCGGTGGGTTGCACCACCTGGCGCCTCTTGAACAGTCGACTGACGTGGGACGCCGCAAAGGTCAGGAACCCAATCGCCCACTCGGCGGCCACGTTGGTGTCGACGAGCTCCCTCAGCGCCAGTTTACATTGTTCGAACCGCCGAGCGCCTTCTTGGCGGATCTCGGCGCTCGGAGACTGCAAATCAAAGACATGGCTCCAGCTGACGGTCAGGATACACGAGATGCTCGTGCCGGGCAAGCGACGCACCAGGTCGACCCGATATAGGTCCATTACGACCTTGTTAAGGTCCTCGGCGGCGGCGCGCATTGACCTCTGGGACGCTCGCGTTTGGTCTTGACCCGCTCCTAGGCCGCCGCGTTCCGCCAGGGCCCGCGGCCGGTGGAGGCAAAACCGCGCGACGAGGTAGAGCATCGTTAACAAGGCCCGGTGCAGGACCACCGCGTGCTCGGCGGGGGAGGTAATCATCGGGACGGGAGACTGGTGCAGCAGGTCGTCCGACACTTGCTCACGCCAATTCTGCAGGTCCTGTTCGCACGTCTCGAGCTTTTCAAGACCGTTGACAGGCGGGGTTGGCCTCGACGCCTCCTCGGGATTGTTGTCTTGTTTGGGGTACAGGATGCCAATGTGGCCAATGGGGTTTTCCGCGTAGAACAAATCCACGATGGTGCTCAGGATCCGGCAGAGCTTTGTCAAAGCAATGCAGATCGAAGCTAGCTTGGTTTCAGCTTGATCGGGATGATTTAGCTGTCGATTTGCATTCAGGGCACCACCGGAGCTTTGCAGGTCCTCCAAGGTGAGTGGAGCCACCGTGAAATCGTTGAGTTGGACTCGCGGCGCCCGGTTGGTACCTAGGGAAGTGATGGCGTCGCGAATCAAACAGCACCACCAGATCCGTCGCCGGAGTCGCCGAACTTGGGGGGGCAGACCTTCACTATGAGCATCTCGGTGGAGGCCGATAGATTTGGCCACAGCCAGCGCCACGCTACACCAGTAGTACCCATCCTTTTGTTCCGTAGGTGTCACCCACCAGGTGGTCAGCAGAGTCAGGGATTGAACGATGGCGATGCGATCACGCTCGTAGTTGAAGTCGTAAAGCAACTGTGCACTTGTAAGTTACTTCCAAGGGTTAAGAGCGAGGAACGAGTCGAACCTTTGTCTTGTTGTAGTATGATTTTCGCATGGCATCGCGGGTTAGGAAGCCCGCCCTCCGTACCAGCTTAACATCGGCCCAGGCGGTAGCGGAGAACATGATGGCCTGCAGTAGTAGCAGGCTGATGCGGCCATGACGCGCCGGATTTCTGATGCTCGCTTGAAACGAATCCAGGTCGATGAGGGGCAAACAATGGTGGACGAGGTCAAAGTAGTTCTTGAGCAAGTCACTGCGCAGGTCGGGTTCGGGTAGCGTCAGAGCGCCCTTCCGGCGCAGCAAGGTTAAATCTTCGATGGGAAAGTCTGACGGAATCGGCTGTACATATGATGGAAGATCTTGATCTTGATCTTCCGAGGCCGGTGTTGCATTTGACGGGTCAATGGCGGCAATCGACTGCGCGACCGTATCACCACCAGGTGATATGGGTGACGTCAGACTCTGCGTGGCTGCTCCATACCAGTCGAAATGGCGATCGGGCGCGACAGTCTCGTAGGCCTCCCACGACTTGAAGGGCGAGTCGCTATCCACGGTGTCGCGAGTTGGTTGAATTGCGACCGGAGGCTGAGACTTATCGAGCTCACGAGCAACGTCGGGCGCCAGCCAGGATTCGGACCAAGTGCTTGCTGGCTCGGTCGGTCTGGCCGGCTGGTTTGGACCGGCGGGAGAGATGAGTCGCGAAGCGACTGATCTGCCTCCAGCCTTGGGTTTGCCTCGCGGTCGCTGTCGTGGCATGACACATTCGACCTTGTCCAGGATGCAGTTGTAACATGGATTGCCACTTTCAACACCGCATCTCACTTTTCGGACGCGACAGTAATTGCAGGCGACGCTCGCTCGATGTTTTCTCATCGAAGACCGGTTGGAGTTCCCTTGGGCACCCAACACTGTGGCGGAAGGCGCTGATGCTTCTGGGGCTGGGCACCCTTCATTCGATTGATCGTGGTCCATCTCGTTGTTTTCGTTGTTGCTCGTATAATTAAACCGGACATGCTGTTACGGATGAAGGAGGCTCATGTCGGCGAAAGAAGTGGGCAAGTAGTGCCCCACGAGCCACGAACGACCCCGTCGAGAGGAACAATAGGCTTAAGAGGGCTAGAAGTTACAGAGACAAAGAGGTCGTTAGGGGCTGTGGAGTAGGAGAAAACCCCATATTCAACCCCAGGTCCTGGTAGGCATGGCGGCGCCCGTGACCGAGACAGCTGAACAATGCCCACGCGTCTGGTGGCATGCGAAACCTAGGAAATGTAGGTTGAAGAAGGCCCCAATCGGATCACTTTGATCGTTCAGCGGCGAATTGAGGTTGCATTCCTCGGGCTTCGGGTAAAATGCAGCATCTTGGTAAACACCCACAGGGTCACGTAAAAAGTCCACCCCGCCGAGGTCCAACATGTATCAAAGCTATTTACACTGCAGGGTCTCAATGATAGTTCGGCAGTCAAGCGTAGTGTTTATGAATTCAGGGCCAACCAGTAGCTACGAAATTGAAAGGAGAACATTTGCCAGTGTCATGCAAGGGTGTCACTGGTACTCGTGTGCTCCTAGCGGCTCAGTGTTGGCTAGTGACGCAAGAATCGATCAATTTAAGTGCTCTGTCCCTCGCTCTCCAGGAGCAGGAACGAGGAAATATATATACTTTTCTAGCTAACAAAATGATTGTGCTGCAAGTATGAAAGCTTCCAGCATGCTTGCTAATCGACTGAAACAGGAGTTGAGAGAAATGGTTAACAATCCATTCAATGGCTCTCCAAGGTGGCAATTCGGTGGTAAACGTCTCAGGATAACACGCCCTAGTGACAATAGCTAGTAACCATCTTAGTATTGCTCCATCACCTTTCACAGGTGGTCGAATTGGTTCCCATCATTGATCAAGAGTGTTACTTAGTCTCCGGCATCCCGGCTATATTGCGTAATACTTCGCCTACGCTTCTGAGGCACCTAAGCCCGGCGGCACAATATGAGTCCCTTAGAGAGAGGGTGTGTCGTGTATTCTCTCACCACTCAACTATTCTCCACGCCGGTTTGCGCATCAACGGCTGCCTTGAAATCTCTCAGAAAGTCCCAAAGCATCTTGCCCTTCCAGCCCTTCCGTTTCCAATCATTGGCCTTGAGCGGGAAGAGCTCCGCGTACCGCTCAACCGCCTTGGAGTGGGCATAGATGAACAACACGTTGTCGTCCGCGTCGGCATCTTGCGCGTGGACAATTGTCCTGATTGCCTCTTCCGCATCAAAACAAAAGTCGGGATTCGGTATGAAGAAGGGCTCGTCTGCTGCTCGGGAGCGACTTATGTTGAGCAGCTGGAGTTCTGAACCTGGGCAGATCCAGGGCGAGACTTGATCCGGAAGCTCGACGTGGATTTCTTTCGGCAGACATAGGCGCTTGGACGGACGGATCTCCCCCCCGTGGTGACAGAGATCGCCGCCGCAGAAGATAAACGTGTCCGGATTCGAGGTGGTCCGCACCAAACCAGCGAGGTGCCCTATCGTGTGGCCCGGCGTGTCGAGAAGATAGAAGGAACCGTCCCCGAAAAAGTCCAAGGCCCTGAACTCCCCGATCCGAAGTGGGGGAGCCTTCTCGAAGTTGATCTCCCTAGTGTTGCGGCCTCTATCGAGATTTAATCCAAAATCATTTAATCCAACGAGACCGTGAGGATAGCAGAAAGGGAACACTTACGCAAAATCGCTCCCTCGTACAGGAGAGTCTTCGATGGTCGGATATCCGGGATAGAACTTTTCCTTGAACCCGGGCCCGACGACCAATTCTGTCGACCCAGGGAAGGTAGAAGGATCTCCGATATGGTCGAAATGCCAATGACTAAGGTGGTGAATCAGATTCACCCAGCAATTGACGCCGTTAGTTAGAGAAGACTTGGACTGACCTCCAAACGATAGAATCGATCGAAGCAGGATCTATCAGGCTCTCCTTGAGAATGTCCGCCACGTGTTTTTCGGAACGAATCTCCCATGCCGGGTTTCTCAGCTGTTCCTGATTGAAGGGCGAGAAGTCCAGAAAGTTGGGCGGCACCCCGAGGTCGAACAGCGCCTTTTTGCCTGTCGGACTCTCGATGAGAAAGGACCACGTGGGGATGTCGGGCATGTAATGTAAACCGTGTAGAGGTGGTTGCATCAAGAAGCCTACCGGTAACCTGATGATCCTCGAAGTACAGTCGATGATGCGCACGTCGGCCACGGCACCCGGTGGCGCGTTAAAGATGTTGCTTGTCATATTGTGGTCGCTTGGTAGGAAGTGACTTTCGACTGGACAGTTTTAGAAAAGCGACGAAGTGAAGCGACACTCCCGGAGGATGTTTGCTGGAACAAGAGGATTAGAAATTGGACATTATCGAGCCAGCGCAAGAATCCCTGACCTACTACAAGTGCGACCCACTTCCGTTCTTCATGGTATTGTATCTGTATCACCCGCGGTGCGGGTTGGAATAAGAACGGCTGACGAGGCTGGTACGATTTCAAGGGGTCCAATCTGAGGTCACTTCGTCAACATTTATCGACATGGCGGTGGTGCCGGCCCGAGGTATGAGCATGATTTTCCGAACGACTATACAGATGATTCTTCTCGTCCACATCCGTACTCATATTTTAGGTTTTCCAGGTTCCTCGGCAAGGAACCAAGGGACACTGGGTTCTGCATTAGGTAAGCAGCCGAGAATGATGTCGACCACACAGTGTCTGTTTTATAAGGGAGATGAGACTATACCTTCGAAACTTCGAGTACAAATTGAAAAGTCTGTGTCTATCCAACTAATTGAGGGTATGGGAGCAAGATATTGATTTAACACCCCTTGCATATTGAATGCCCGATGTCGTCTCAAACCGTCTACCGGTTGACCTCGCGGACCGGATTTGATGGTCTGGAATCCTTTGAAGAACCTGTCCCCACAGCCGGCAAGCACGAAATCCTCGTCAAAGTGCGAAGTGTGGCCTTGAACTTTCGAGACGTTGCCATTGCCAACGGCACCTATCCGGTCCCTGTCAAGGAGAATGTCGTCCCCTGCTCGGACATGGCTGGTGAGGTGGTGCAAGTGGGCGACGGAGTATGGACTTTTACGAAGGGCGAATTGGTCACGGCACCCGTTAGCCTCGACACAGTGTATGGACCAGTTAAGGCTGGGGCCAGTAGTCTCGGTGGCTCAGAGGATGGCGTCCTGCGCCAATATTTGACGTTACCGGCAAGTTCGGTAATCAAATTGCCCAAATCCAATCTGAACCTCGATGAATGGGCTGCCACGGTGACTACCGGATATACCGTGTGGAATGCCTTCTACGGTGCCACACCTCTGAAGCCCGGCGATACAGTCCTGGCACTAGGTAAGCGGAAGGTCACGAAAGTCGTGGAGAATGAGCTCCCAGTCCGGCTGACTTTCATAACTAGGCACCGGAGGCGTCTCTATCATGGCCGTCATAATCGGCAAAGCTGCTGGTGCCACGACCATCATAACCTCATCTTGTGACAGCAAGCTAGAGCAAATGAAGAAGCGGTTCGGAGTCGACTACACTATTAATTACAGGGCATACCCAAAATGGGCCGAGGAGGTGATGAAGCTCACGAACGGTCGCGGCGTGGATCAGGTTATCGAGGTCGGCGGTGTCGGGACCATAGAACAAAGTATCGCCTCCGTAGCGAACGGCGGCACCGTCTCCGTCATCGGATTCCTGGCCTCACTCCCGGACGACAAGATGCCCAACGTGACGCTGCAAACCCTTCTCAAGGGCGCTAATCTTCGCGGCATCTTGGGAGGCTCCAAGATGCAACTCGAGGAAGCCATCCGCTTCATTGCAGCGCGGAACTTGCCAGTCGCCATCGATAAGGTATTCCCATTCACCAAAGAGGGCATCATGGCCGCCCTCAAGCATGTAGAATCAGGTCAACATATGGGCAAGGTATGCATCAGCCTAGACTCAAGGTCCTGACGAGACCGGCTCGCAGCATGTAGTTCGACACGCATCTCCCAAAGCCTAAATCCCCGGTCCAATTCGAGCCCCATGACACAAGGATGTCTAGGTAATAGTCGCTTTTTGGGGCGCGCTGCATGAAGTGCATGTGTGACCGTGCTGGAGGTACTCGTCGCGTTCGGTGCTTGCTCGTTGATGCTTTTTTGGGAACGTATGGGGGCACCAAAGTTGGCACCGAAGTTATGGGGCACCAACCTCAGCATCTGTAAACCTTTGTACCTTTTTAACAATGTGAGAAATGCACTTCCATTCCATTGAATGTACATTGTGCGTTCTTCTCAGACCTCGCAGTCGCCATTTGTATAGATATTATTGGTGTTTATAGGTCCTCTTTGGTAGAATGGCATCCCATCAATCCTCTGCCC
This sequence comes from Cladophialophora exuberans, assembly GCA_030068005.1. Lineage (NCBI taxonomy): Eukaryota > Fungi > Ascomycota > Eurotiomycetes > Chaetothyriales > Herpotrichiellaceae > Cladophialophora > Cladophialophora exuberans. The sequence goes on from JANSVK010000117.1 coordinate 21,734, forward strand.
AAGGAATGCAGGTCGAGCTTCGATGGATCCCAGCTCACCAGGGAATACCGGGCAATGAGACCGGACCCAGCCGCAAAGGAGGCCACAAAGCCAATTCCCGGAGACAACACCGATCAGAGCCGAAATCGAGTACACGCCAACCCCGAAGAAAAGATAACACTCCTCGCAACGGCGAAGAGAACCGTCAACAAGACCACCCATAAGGACTGGGAAACCATTTAGGCCCAGGACAAACATGGAAGCCATCTCCAGTCGCCGGACGTCAAACCAGACAAAAAGGTCCTTAAGGTACATCAGAACCTTCTAATGTGCTCGAAGTGCTAAGTCGTACGCCTCCTACGCTGCTCTCTTGTGTAGCAACAATAGATCTCCGCCCACTTCGTTCGAATATCTGGTGGAAGGCCCGGCTTATGTTCGTCTATCCCTGCTGTATCCTCTGACCTGAATGAGTTCGTTCGACCCTGCTACGTTAGTCCTTGCTTTAATGCTAAGATGTAAATGCTTGCCGCATGATTATCTTAGCTTTTACTTTGCCTGAATTTGTTGACAATTTAACACTTTGAGTTCTGCATCCTTGTCGACGGCGCTAGTATCAAAGGACGCAGTGGCAAGCCTAGGCAAATGCGAAAGAGATCTGCAACTTGTCCATCCAGCCTAATCATTGTTCTAATTAGCAGCAGCTAATGTGCCTTCATAAGCCAGGTCGATGGCTCTGGCCTGAAAGGCGTGTTGCTATCCACCAGCATTGAGCACAACTTCCATTCTTCAATGCCTTCGGTGTTGGAAGTGTCACGTGACACTTGAAGTCTTGGCACTACGCAACTGCAGGATTAGGTGGATTGAGCCTCGCTCCACCCCTAGTTAGCTCTTTAATCAATCAACATTCCATCATTCCACAGCCTCCAACATTCGGCACCGCGTCTCTTCCGCCATGCCGTCAGAGTCAATCGCCAGTCGACTTTAGCGGGGTGGGTTCGGCGCACAATGTAGACGATAGCCTCGAGCAGAAGAGATCGTCAGTTCAACCTACTGTCGCTGCAGCCTTTTGGTCACTTGAAATCTCTAATGCGGAGAGAGGCTTCGATGCTCACGCGTACACGAGCGGCCGATGGCTGCGTGGCGACGAATTAGGGCGCAGCACTCGATATATCACCTTTGATTTCGAAACCCTCTGTCGGCGAGTTATTGAATTGTGTCTAGGGGCAGCGTCGATCTCAAATTGCCAGAAGAAAGGAGGGTCTAATAGGGTTTTCATTTTCACCACCGACAACGGACAGAGTCTCGTCGCAGACTCCCCTTTACACTCGCTGGACCACCAAGATCGATGACTCAGTTAAAAGTTGCGACTATCTACCACGGTGAGCCTATAGACTCTACAGTGGCTGTGCAACTAATTTCTGGGCCCGACATAATACTGGGTTCGATATAATATAAGCAAACACCAGTATCTCTATCCCAAAAGCCCTCGACAGGTGCGACGATTCCTTAACCTCAATTGGGACCGAATACATGATCGTACAATACGCTGATGGTGTCCAGCTACACCAAATATGGTTGAAAATGGCCGGAGATCAAGGGATTCGGCGTATTAACGCTATTATTTAAAAAATCAAGGAAATTACGAACATAGAATTTCCAGTATATGGAGGTTTATATTGTAATGGAGTAGTCCATATCGAGTAAGCGCGGTGCTAGGGGGTTGACATAGAAGTTTTCTCGTGCTGCAGAACTATAGACTAAACAACAATTAAGCAATCAGCACATTGTACAATCAGCGAGAGACCTCGCGATTGTTCCCCTATAAACGCATAGAGAGCAACACTACGGATACTAGGACGACAACCCAGGGGTGCTACCGAGGCCCTCCACGACTGCCCCGACTGTCGCTACCATGCCAGACGCCGGTATCGGTATTTAGGTGGTTGGTGGTTAGTTGCGTAGGGGACGACTCCCGCTAGCAGTACCGGTTGTATCCATGGCCTTATAGCTAAGCCCCAGTTCAGTATATAAACATGCGACAAGCTGTATTGACTAACGTAGATCCTGATGACGATGAAACCTTGAGAAATGAAAGTGATCTGAGCGAAATATGGCTATTTGATCTCGGGTAGATTTAGGCTTCAGCAGTATTAAATATCATTGCGTAGGCTAGACACGCGTTTGGATAGCGAGTTTTACCTAATAATAATATCTACCTTCTACGTGTTGGGACTATTAGCAACCTTGTGTGCCTTGGTCGATTCTTGCGGCGACTGGAAAGAGTAGTTATGGGTATCAATAACAAAGGGGTGGGCGAGATAGGCGATAAAAGAGTGGCTCCCCGTCATAAGAATTAGATGATCAGTCATTTTGAGTACATGGTGAAAATGAAATTCATCGTCCTCGTGCACCAGAGAATAGTCACTACCTACCAGTTGATCCTTCCACCTATCTTCCTAACCAGGCTAAAGGTGAAAAACAATATCCTGATATCTTCCTGGCCTGCCGCTTCATCACAGACCTTCTCTGCACGTCCCCGTGGCCAGATCTCTTCCTGAATTGCTCCTCGCATCACCGATGTAGTTCTCCGTTAATACGGTCTTGGATTGAGATTAACAATGGCTTCCACGAGGTGAGACACTGGATGGGACCTCTCACCCGAAATAGGCATCCTCGAAGTCTGCCACTGTGTGATCTACTTCACCTCTACTGTAGAGAAAGCTAAGGAAGAGTCTATTTCTTCCGGCGTAGGTTCAAAGATTTTTGTGAACGTTTTGGTTTCGAATTCCTCCCCTATCGGGATTGCGAGGTGTGGCCTTCAGATATTCTCGAGCGGAGTCCTGGTTAAGTCCACCAAGACGACGAAGCTCGCATTAGTCGCAGGCAGTTCTCATTGCGGATAGGAGCCGCCAGATCTATCCGCTTCAAGCCTTGGTAATGTTAAAGATGGGCGTTTGTACCATCCCCGTCTCGGCATAATAAATCTCCCAATGCTTCACTAGACGATCCATGATCTCTGTTTGTGACTCGGATACATCCTGCATTTCGGCTGGATCCTTCACCATGTTGTACAGCTGCCAGTCTCCCTTGCCGCGAGGCTTTTCGATCCAGACGGCTTTCCACTCACCCTCTCTGATTGCGCGCTGTCCAAAGAGTTCCCAGCCATGAACGTGAACGTCTTCACCGTGGACAGAGGAGGCGCGATAGTCAGAGGACGATAGGTGGCTAACCCAGGACTTGCCACGAGGGACGACGACATCCCTCCCACGGAATGTTGTGCCTGGATGTGAGACTCCTGCAAGATCGAGAATCGTGGGCAGAATATCCATCACCGTTGTGAATGCGTGAGTTATCGCGCTCGGATCATTCTTAAATGGCAAATAGCGGATCAAGCACGGACACCTGATGCCGCCCTCTGTGATCCAGCATTTGGAGCCTCTCGACGGCGCAGTCGCTGCACACGCCCAGCAAGGCCCGTACCAGGCGAACGACGTTGGGTCACCGATGTTCTCTAGGCTGTTGTCGTAGTATTTCTCGATGATGTTGGCCATCGTTTTGCTCGACCCCATCATAGGCAGAGCTTCGAGAGCGGCTCCTTCAGCCCCATTGTCGCTCATAAAGAGAATAAATGTATTGTCCAGTTCACCTGTCTTTGTTAGGTATTCCACTACTCGACCAATGTTTTGATCGATCAGGTCAACCATAGCAGCGAAAACCTCCATCTTACGAGCCGACATTAGCCGCTCTTTGTCCGTCATATCGCTCCATTCCTTGCCGAGAACTCCTTGAGGAGGTGCATGTTCGATCCCTTCTTCGATCAATCCGAGCTCGATTAGACGACGAAGTCTCTCTTGTGTTAAAGCATCAGGCCCGTCATCGTATTTCCCGTGATATTTGGCCACCACTTCTCGTGGTGCTTGTAACGGCCAATGAGGCGCGGTAAATGGCAGATACGCAAAGAACGGAGCGTCTTTTTCAGTTGACGTCCTTCCATCCAGGTACTCCAACAGCTTGTCGGTGAAGGACGTCGTCGAATAGAAATCTTTGGGCAATTCCGTTTTCATATCAATGAACTTTTCGCCTTCCATCCAGCGCCCTTCAGTTTTGAGAGCAGGAATCACGAAACCGTCGTCGCCGAGCTGCGGCTCCCACGCATAGTGGTTGCCCGCGCCTGGCAAGAAGGTAAAGTTCTTTTGAAACCCCCTCGAGGCAGGCGCCAGTTCTTGAGTAAGTCCTAGATGCCATTTCCCGGACATGATTGTGTGGTATCCCCCATTCTCCAGGATCTCTGACAGTGCAGCAACGCGCCAGTTGAGATATCCCTCGTAGCCTGGGATCCCCTTGAAATAGTCCGCATATGGGCGCATATATTCCGCCATCTGGCCGAGACCAGCTATATGATTGTCGGTACCAGAGAACAGCATCGATCTTGTGGGGGAGCATGCCGAAGCTGTATGGAAATTCGTCATACGAATGCCTTCTTCGGCCAGCTTGGCGAGCACTGGTGTCGAGATTTCGCCTCCATAGGGACTGATGTCGCTGAACCCGAGATCGTCGGCGACGACGATCAAGAAGTTTGGACGTTTGGACATGACTGGTATCACCGAGAGATTCTATGCGCGCGACTTTTTGTAGGAGAGATGCTTTTGAATCTCAAAACGCCAGGCGTTACTTCGATTCGGAGAAGGAGTCGACGGTAAACTCTCACCAACTGCCAGTGGCTCCTACGGTAAGGAATCTAGTTCCACTTGATCAGTGCCCCTTGATCAGCCAAGACGTTTTAGTAGAGAGTCTCAGTCGTACCATTGCCTCGTATGAAGTTAAGCAAACAAGAGGCTCCGAGAACCGTGCCGCTGACCGTCTCCGACAGCCGGTCCGTACCTCCGATAACCGTGCAACACCACGCGTATCCCGGGTTAGGACTTTCGTGGTCTAACAAGACCCGCAAGAGCTCTCCGCTCCCCTCCTCCACACAATGGTCTTCGCGAGTGGAGATGCAGGCTATCTAGATCTTGGGTATCCAACCCTCAATCATGGCCCTGACCCCAGCTATCAAATGACTGACAAACGGGCGGCAATTCCTGTCCACATATATAGGTCGCAAACAACGTCCGTTCCTTGAATCTCTCAAAGTCGACTTCGAATCCACGCCTCCTAGACCCTCGTCCTTGCAGGCTCTCCTACACTCCTGGGTCCTTCTCTTCTGCTCTCCAAGTGTTCGAAGACACCATCGCCACAATGCTGGGCATTGAACATCTCGCTTTGCGAGAATCCTTCAATCGAAGGCTCACCCTTACGGCCCTCCTCATCGCCGTCTCGCAGTTCAATTTTGGATTTGACCAGCAAGGATTTGCCTCGACACAATCTATGAATGCGTTTGACAAGCAATTTGGCCAGTACAATGCAAAGAAGCACACTTACGTTCTGCCTACAGTGTGGCTGTCGTACTTCAACGGCTTCAACTACATCACCTTTGGATTCGGTACTGCTCCTCGGCTACAAACTTCGTACATCAAGGCTAATCTTCGAAAGGCATCATCTTGGGCAGCTGGGTCAGCAAGAACTTTGGCAGAAGAATGTGCATGTTCACCATGAGCCTTTGGGCACTTGTGTCTGCTACGGTCGTAATCACTTCTAAGACACGAGACCAGATGCTGGCTGGGAGAATTCTGAATTGTAAGCAGATTCGCTTTCTACTGGTGGAAATTGGTTAACATGGGCTCGTTCAGATGTCTATATTGGTATGGAACTCGCAGTCGTTCCTGTCTACCAATCGGAGATTGCTCCAGGTAGGTGTTATTGTCAGCTCTCTTGATTAAAACCTGTTTGTCACGTTCTGACATACTTTCTAGCGCGAGCACGTGGGTTTCTTGTTGGAACATACCAGCTGAGTTTGACCGCAAGTCAAAGTCAACGCTCGTTACTGCGCTTCAGTATTTAACTTGTCCTCTCTACAGATTGGAGGTCTAGTGATCAACTCCGTTGCACGAGGGACAGGAAGCATGAATAGTAATTCTGCATGGAGAATTCCATTCGGCTTGTTCTACATTATCCCCGCAATTGTCGCCTCCCTGATCTGGTTCGTGCCAGAGGTGAGAATATTCATCAATCCCCTCACACTGATGAAGATACTGACTTCATCGATCAAACCTCCAGTCTCCTCGCTGGTTGGCCATGAAAGACCGCCCCGAAGCTGCGTTGGAATCCCTCCGCGAGCTGCGAGAGGGCAAATTCACCGAGGATGAAATCAGAGCCGAGTTTCAAGTGATCGTTGCAGGACTTCAGCTCCAACAGGAGAAGGGAAGTTTCTTTGATATGTGGAAAGGGACTAACCTCAAGCGCTCCCTGGTTGTCATTACGGCGAACTTCTTCCTGCAATCAACCGGGCAGATCTTTGCCTCGATCTACGGGGCATTGTTCGTCAAATCCCTCGGCACCGTCAACCAATTTACTATCACAGTCATCACAGCATGCATCAACACGGTCGTCTGCCTGGTATCGATGGCTCTTGTGGACAAGATTGGTCGGCGCGCGCTACTCCTGGTCGGAGGTACGGTGCAGTGCGCTGCCCTGATGACGATGGGTGGTCTGGGTACGGTGAAAGATCCCAGCAGAGATATCAAATCGGGTATCATTGCCATGCAGGTGGTTTACATCACCGGATACTTTGTTGGCTGGGCATCAATTGTGCACACTCTTAGCGCCGAGCTTCCCAGCGTCAGGCTGCGAGACATGACCTACCGAACGGCCTCGACCGTGAACGTCGCGACACAGTAAGTCTGGAGCTGTTGAATACCACAAAGAGAGACGCTGACATAAATTCAGATTTGCCGTCTCGTTTTCTCTTCCGTACCTTCTCAATGCGCCCTATGCCAACCTGGGCTCAAAAGTCGGCTTCATCTTTGGGTCCATGGCCCTCTTATCCCTGCTGTTTGCATACTGGTGTGTGCCGGAGGTGAAGGGTCGCAGCTTGGAAGAGGTGGATCGCCTTTTCGAGTTAGGTATTCCGTTGCGCAAGTTTGGCACAGCCCACGTGGACATGGAAGCAAGCGTGGCCTTCGAGCTGGGGCAGAACAAAAGTGGTGCTGCGATCCACATCGAACACAATAAGGAGCAGACTACGGCATAATAGCTGTGCGCGTAGGTATGCGGGACTAAGCAAGTCAGGAACTCTCGTTGACAGGAAGCCGTCTGGAACAAGCTATGTAGAACGAAATCGGCTAGTCGTAGCAAGAAATTTTTCGATGAGATGTCGACTCAGACGGCAGTGAACAGCTTCGTAATCGCCGGTGCTCTATCTGTCCCACCCAGCAAAGTGAGATGGCATGCGGCAAGAAAGAACAATGGGCTGCTCGTCTCAAAAATTGAGCAGCTGCGCGATAATTCAACAACTCTGAGTCAGGCCTCCCTAGCCAGGCCCGAGAAGTCCGGGCACGACACCGCCGTTTTCGCCGGGATGACCCCCGTCTTTGGGAAGAACAATCTTGAAGAGCTGCGACTGAGGCTAGCAAAACCGCATCTAGAGGTGAATTGAAGATGGCATAATCTTACGTGATCAGCGAATGTCTTTTTGTCATATCAAAAAGTCATTCCAAACTTCTGGACCTGCGTACTGCATACAACGTGCCCACAAGACCGAAATTGACCTTTCCGGGGCGCCGGTTATCGGCTGCACAGCACCGGTTATCGGAAACCGCTGGCTGGGCGTCCCTGGGAGTCAGCCGACCACCAGATCCAATCGGCATGTCGCCACTGAGGGAGGAAGTCTGGCGTCCAATTCGATCCAATTAATTCGCAAAGGCGGTCTCGAGCTGGATGGCGGAAAAAGGCAAGACTGCCCGGAATTTTGTCGAGGTGGGTTCTTGACAGAAAGGGCGACTAGCCAATTTGCAGCACTTCATACTTCGAAGCTTCTAAGGCCGCCATGAACTCTTCCAAGCCCAGGGGGCGCTCAATTGATACTTGTGCCGAATGTCGAGCAAGGAAGATACGCTGCGACGGTCAGCGAGAAATATGTGGCAATTGCGCGCGTCTGGAGAGTTCCTGCTCGTTCCGACGCAATGGAGGCGTGGGCGTGCAGCCCCTCCTGCGACGACAACGTGTCCGTCTGGCGTGTGTGGCTTGCCATTCTCTCAAAGCTCGATGCAGTGGCCAACTGCCAGGGTGTGGCAGATGCAGCTTGAAGGGGATCGAGTGCGTCTACAAGCCCTCGAAACGGGCGTCGACGAATGCCAGCATGCTTACCACATCAATTTCTGAGTCGCCTGTGACGATTACAACATCGTCCGACGACACAATCTCTGCCCTCGGCTATACTTCACCTACGAGCGACGCACAACGTCCTCACACTCAGCCTCCTGAAGTGGAGATTCATCATCCTTCCGGCACCAACGACAATACAAGCAATCACTTACATGTTCCTGTGTCAGATTCTGATCTCCATAGTTCGGTCGCCATGAATGAAAGCATCGTAATGCAAGCGTTCGAAAACTTCTTCCGCCATCTCCAACCGATACCAGCATTCTCATTCTTGCATAAAGCGTCTCTGCTCCAACGGCACCAGGCTGGCTTGGTCGACCGCACCATGATCCTCGCTGTTATTGGCGTTGTTTCTGCCATGACCAATTTCCCGGCCATTTCAGAAGAATGTGGCGCTCAATGCATCCAGGAAGCCGAAAGGCTGGTCATCAATGACTTGAGCAGACCTTCTGTCCTCAAAACCCAAGTTTTGGTATTGATCATTAAATACCATGCCTGGCAACGGGATTATTCTAAATCATTCATGCTTCTCGCCACGGCGGCTCGGTTTGCATATGCGATGAAACTCAACTATGAAGCTCCAGATCTATGTTTTCTCGCTCAAGAGTCAAGAAGAAGACTGATGTGGTCAATCTACGTCCAAGACACTATTTTCGGGGCCGGCGTTCGCGAGCTCACGCTGTGTTCCGACGAGACACTCCTGATACAGCTGCCATGCCAGGAGCGGAATTTCGACTTTGACCTGCCCCAGCTGACGGAGCCTCTCAAACCAACGTCTCATCAGCCAATTTCGGATAATGTTGGACTCGTCGGCCTCTATGTGCGAATCATGAATCTTCGCAGCAAAATCCTCCGTGCCACTAAGAGTGCTGTGATCTCGCGGAGTCACGAGCAAGTCCCAGCATTAGTGGAAGGTCTGAAATCCGAGCTTGACGCTTTTATGGCGCGGGTACCAATTTCACTTCACTTTTCGGACAGGAGTCTTCATCTGCACGCGTACTCCAGCCGCTTATGCCCTTTCCTTCTGGTTCATCTGTGGTGGCGTCAATGTTACTGCGATCTGTACAGAGTGACACTCGGTGGCCTCCGTGAAGCACTTCCTTGTGCCGCTTTGGATCAACTTAGTCCCGAGTTCGTGACGAATTGTCAGTTGCAATGCTTCGAAGCTGCGAAAGCCTTGTCCGCGTTGTTTCGAAGCTCCTTGGCCTTGAAAGTGACGCTGCCCGTGATGGATTCCGAGATATATGCTTGTGCGTATCAATGTGCAAGGCTGCTCTTTCATGCCTACCGTCATTATGGAGCTTCACTGTCTCTGTCGGTGGAGTCTGTGACGGACCACGCGATGCAATGCCTATTGTTATTGCGGAGACTGCCAGTGGTATCGCCGGCAGCTGCACAAATAGTGAGTCTGCGACCGGGTGATTTGAACCCAGCTAACCTGAGATCTTGAAGCAAGGAGACATTCAGAAGCTCATCAGTCGGGGCGCCTCGACAGGTTCATCTCCAAGCAGGTCCAGTACCCCCGAGCGTACCCAAGATGGTGCGAATCCGAGCCTGGGAAAGCCTGTCCCATCAGCGCCTCATATACTCTCTCGACACAGCATTATTCGACAGCTGGACATCATTGATGACAGTGCAGCCCTGGCAATGCCGACGTTTTCTGACGGTGGCGAAACACTGTCCCAACAAGCCAAGGGCTACGAAAACATACCGAGGAGGCCCGAGCCAGCTTCTGTTTGTTTAGCAGCAGCATTTTCTTGCACAGAAGCGACATCCAATGACCCTACAAGCTTTGCAACGAGCAACGCGTTCCAGGGTGCCCTTGACGGACTGGATTTGGATCTGGATCCCGATACTCTGGATCCTTTTGCCTGGAACTGGAGCCACTGGGACAATACGGAAGAGGTATCGATTTAACACAACATGGCAACCTCTATGTGGAGGAGATACTCCGTAGATTCTAACTCGATCGGCCGCTATATTTTTCCCCAGAGATACAATCATGCCGTTGCGTTCGCCGTAACCGGCTCTACAGCTTGCCCGTTTGTATACTTCCCAGCCCTTTTCAACCTCTCTTCAATCTGCTCTCTCGGAGACTTCAGGTGCACCTCTGGGAAACGATCATCTTTAGTCCACGGCAGAAAATCCGAACTCTCCATGAGCCACCGAAACACTTCGCTCTCCAGCATTTTCGAGACCGGCGTGTACTCGGGGTCCGCTGCCAGATTGTGCATTTCTTCCGGATCCCTCTGGCGATGATAGAGCTCCGCCGGCTCGTAGAGGCGGTAGACGTACGTCCACTCGGGAGTGCGGACACTGACAGCCTTACCGACCAACTTGGTATCCTCGTGCTGCAGCCCGGATTTAATATCATATGGGAAAGGCGCCTGCTCCAAGAGGGGTTCTTCACTGTCTAGGAAGCCGCCTTCGGAGAAGGCAAATTTCTTGTGGGTCTTCTGACCGTTCATTAGGCACGGTATCAGTGATTTCCCGTTGTGAGGGAAGTGTTCGCCAATGCTGCAGAGCTCGAAGACAGTGGGGATTAAGTCGACCATCTCGGCCATCGCTTCGCACGTTTGTCCCTCCGGCAGACCGCCTCCTGCGATAATCAGGGGTTCATGGGTTAGCGAGTCGGACAGGCCCGAGGGCCACTTCTCAATTAAGCCGTGGTCACCGAGGTACTCGCCGTGGTCGGTGAAGAACATAGTCACCGTGTCGTTGAAGATACCCAGTTCGTCTACTTTCTTGACGACTCGGCCGAATTGGTCGTCCAGCCGCTTGATCATGCCGTAGTACGTGGCCTTGATCTCGGCCCAGATCTCGGGCGTGGCTCGGCTGGTGCCGTACTGCTCCCGGATTGTCTTCATATAGCGGGGTTCGTAGCCGGTCTTCTGGCTCGGGGAAGATACGATTCCGGGCATCTTACTGCGGTCGTATATTGAGAAATAGGGTTCCTCGACCTGGAAGGGGCAGTGGGGGAACAGAAGTGGCATGAAAAGCACCCACGGTTTGTCGTCTGGGGGACACTCAAGCCATCTCAGCGCCGATTTGACCACTGCGTCGTCGTAATCGAGGGCGTGCTGGTCGTCTCTCCGCCCTTTATAGAAGAGTCTCGCCCAGATGCTCTCATCCTTCTCGACGTCTCCGGCACCCGTAAACTTAGGCACGAACTCTGGCGTTTCGAGGAACCCGTACTCCGTGACGCTGAGCTCTGTGACGGTTGGAGCAAAGGTATCCCCTCGGGGTGCTAGACAAGCGACATGATAACCCCGTTCCTTGAGGCTGCGGAACATGTTCGGCTCCCACGGCTTGATCAGGTTCTCGAGACTACGATGCCCACTGACGTGCGGGTATGTGCCCGTGAACATGCTGCATCGAGACTGTGAGCACACCGACGCCTGGACGAAGCAGTTGGTGAACAGTGTGCCACGGCGGGCGAACGCATCAATATTCGGAGTTTGGATCAGCCCATCCTTGGTCGTGCAGCCCAGCGCATTGTACCGGAGCTGGTCGGGCATGAAGATGATCAGGTTGGGTTGCTCTTTGCCATTCTTACTGTTGATGTTGAGTGGTGGTGGTTTGGCGGGTAGGGAGTGAGACATAGTCGCCAGTGGTGCGTAAGAACAAGCCTCGCCGATGTTGCTGTGTCTGAATCTGGAGCCAAAGGTCGGAAATAAATGCTTTCTTCTCCCGATGAGCAGGGGCAGGATTTCGTGTGTGCTTCTTTGCCTTCTAGGAAACTTTACATGTAAAAAGTAGTCTTCAGAAGTCGGAAATATCCGTATATAAGGAATGTTCTGCTCAAAGTTTGGCCATTGAATTTCTAGAAGAGGTCCCCCGGCGCCTCTACGGCTGTCGGACGGCTATTTGGTGGCTGTCAGAGTGCTACTTGTATGATATAAGGACTGCAATGACCAAAAGCGGCAAGAGTCCACTAACCCTGATATCTGCGGGGAGTTTAACACGGGCTGCTGCTAGGTCCATAGAATGTCCAGCGTTCTACTTGAATGCTAAGTCGACAGTGGTAGGTGGCGACGGTTGTCGGTTCGGCTATGCATCCAGCCGGCCTGAGACTCATCGCCGCTTCCCCTCGCACCGCCAGACCCAAGGTTACCAGGAAGTTTAGCCAGCAGCGTATGGGCAGTCGATTTGCCAGGTCCCCTGGCGCCCGTCTGAAACGGATGCATATTGGAGAGGCACTCAGTGTGGTGCTCAGGGAGCGCTCGAGTTAAAGCGGCCTTCGCTCACCCACTAGGATCAAATCGTGTATGGCAATTAGGCTTTTCGTTCCCGAGTAATGGAGGTAGTCACGTGGTGCAGCGGTTAGAGACATGAAGGGTAACGACGCGTCGCAGTGCGCGATGTGCATGTCGTCTAACTGGCTACGTAGCCCATGTTGGCTTTCTTTACGCATATTACTACGAAGTAATATCACCATCTGACAGTGAAGCGTACATTACAGTATTAGAAAGAGCTTCCCATTCACAGTGGAGGGCGCAGGATGCTCTGGAATATCGACGATGCAGTCCGGTTGTTGGAGGCCAAGGCAAGCTGTGACAAGAGTCCACTCTGTCATGGAGGCTATGTAAAGATCTATCTACCTCGCACTCATCCATATGTGGGGCTGATGTTATCGCAAAGCACTCTCACCAGTACGGACGGGTGTGTGCCAACGCAGCGACATGATCTTCTGTCAGAAGAACAAGCAAGCCTTGTTCGTGGAAGACGCACAGCCATATCAAAGAGACGGCATACTAAGTGGATTAGGTAAGATATCAAGATATCTTTTGTTGCGGCATCTCTACTCAGGAGCAACATCCCGTCGTCTCCAGCTACCCACTGGCATGCCAGGGGATGGGATGCTTCCATTGTTCTGCTAACCTCACCCTCAATCCGCTCCATGCCACATTATCTCACACCTTGCTATCCGACACATCTTCGACCGTCTCGACGACAACACGCTTCTCTTCTCCCGTGGTCTCCTTCATCGCGACCTCTCTAGCCCGCTCGGAACTAACGCACTGGTACTTCTTGAAATCCCTTATCGAGACGCGGTTCTGGAACAGCTCGTCCAGTTCCTCGAGCGAACGGTCTTTCATCTCGGGGAGGAGAAAGAAGAAAAACACTACATCGGGGGTTGAGATGTTAGCCTGTAATTCAGGATGGAAAAGGACAGGGGGGGCTCTTGTTTAGGTAGGGTCGTTAACATACCGAAGACACAGAAATTCGATCCTGCCCAGACAAAGGCGTATTTGCCGCCCCAGTTGAGTTCGTCTGGGTTGATGAAATAAGGAGCCGTGTACGATGTGAGCCCTGCGACCGCAATTGTCAGTATCGCGTTATTTGCTGACGGAAGCTATGTCATCTTACAGTTGAAGAAGTAATTGATACCGGTACAGACACCGATGGTCAACACTCGGAGCCTCGAGCTGCACACCTCGGTCGCAATAGGCCAGCTCAGAGTGCCGGAAAAGCCATTGTAGAAAAAGCCGTAGAGCACCATGAATGCCACGATTGCCGAGCCCGCCGGTTTCGAGGTTCCACCCGTGGTGTAAGCGACTCCGATGGCGAGCATGCATAACGATGCCATGCCCGAGCCAAACAGCATCGACGTGCGCCGTCCGATGACTTTCGTCGTGAAGTACAATCCGATCAAAACACCGGCAAAGCTGCCGCATGTCGAGATGATCGAGGCCTCGAAAGGTTTGTCCACTCCCGCGATCTGGAAGAAGAAGGTGCCGTAGCCGATGATGAGCCAGAGCCCAGCAGCAGAGTGGGACATGATGGTTCCGAAACAGATGATTGTTCGTCGCAGGTCCGTGCCCTTGAAGATGTCGAAGTAAGATGCAGAAGACGCGAGTTCTTTCTCTTCCTCAATACCACGGGCCATTTCGACGTATTCTTCGTGGAGGAACTCGGGGCTAAGAGAGTTGCCTCGGATTCTTTCCAGCGCACGCCTGGCTTGCTCGGGTTTGTTGTGGACGAGAAGCCATCTGCAGTCGACGATTAGTTGTGCTTCGCATGAAAACAGACTGGCGTTCTCACCTCGGCGATTCAGGAACGAAAAACATGAAAATACTCAGAAAGAACGGAACAGCAAACATGCTCGCCAGAGGAATCTGGTAGCATAGTTTATTCTCATGCTGTTTCGAGTAGTTGTCGGCAACAGCGCCCAAGACCGAGCCAATGTTGACCCAAACACCGAAAAATGACACCAGGAGGCCACGCATGTGTGCGGGCGCAACCTCGGCGACGTAGATATTAGCGAAGGTGATAAAGTAGCCGTTAGCTAGGCCAATGAGAGCTCTACCAGCGTACAATCCTCCGATGGAGGTGGTCCCGACTTGGACACCGGCGGCGACGAAATTGATCAGCGAAGCAACCCAAATGCCTTCGCGTCGACCGAAGTACTTTGCAAACGGCGCGGTAACGAAGACACCCGCGATCGTTCCGACGTTGATCAAGCTGGTCATCAACTGCTGTGTCTGGGTATGAATGGCCCATCCTGATTTCGATTCTGGATCCTCGTAGCCGAAGATCTCGAGAAACTGGAATCAATGAGCTGTTAGAACTGAGTTCCCATTGTGATGCAAAAAAGGACCAATGACAACGCGTGGAACATACCCCTATCATGGCCTGGAAGCCGCCCACGGTAGCCGTGTCGAAGCCATACTGACAATTGGCCATAGAAACCGCCAAACATATCAGCAAGCATCGCATATTCGCCTTGATAGGCGTGACTCTTTCCTGGCTGATACCCATGGTCGCGGTTCGAGTATGCGACAAACACTAGCGAAGGTATTAACTCAGGCAGGAAGGGGGACTCAACGAGATGAGATGGACTCTCGCTTCCCTATCCCACAGTAGACGAGGTCACCAAGGATAATTATACAAAAGGCCTCAAATCAATGTCCATCTCCAACCCCGGCATCTCCAGATCCCCAAACAAGGGGGCATAGATATACCACCGAAGTGCTTCCCCACAAACTTGAGAATGGGGCATCTCATCCATTGCGGAGGGATTTTCTAGTACCACTGTAGGTAAGGGTAAGGGTACTCAGGGTAAAAACCACAACATTTCATTGGGGTTGGTAAATCTGGGGGAGAACGATGCAGGGCCAAGACAAGCGGCTCCGTCCCCGTGCGAGGGCAATGTGGAAGTGGAAGGTGGGAAAGGGAGTTCCAAGAAGCTATAAAGTGGCACATAGTCTTGGCTCTGGGGCTTGAACGGAAATACCTGGACTCCCATTCGCGAGCGTATATAGTTAAACTTGAAGCTCCCCAAGAGCAACAAACGAGCGGGATATGCCCAGAGAAAATGGATTTGCCGACAGTTGGCTGCCAAGAGGACTTGTAGACCGCTTGGTGATACAAGACGTGCCGTTTCATCCGAGATTTGAAGCTTCGACACACACACAAGGAATCATTGATACTATTACCTGGCTTCTCCCTCAGACTCTGTCAGCCCGCGCTCGCGTGAGTATTTGAGTCATTGCTGCCACATCCTCAGACCAAATACTTTTGGACTTGCAACAGGAACAACATCTCGCGGAGATTGAGCGCTAGCAAGTACGAACCGGGTGATTGCTGCCCGCGAGGAGAAGACTGAATGCCTTACAGCTTAATATTCTGCAGGCATGGCTTCCACACTAGCGTACAATTAGCACCACGACAGCTTCAAGATGGGGCTGTTACCGAGTCGAAGTCATAGCCGAACGGCAGAATGTTGTGGTTGGGATGAGATTCTCTGAAAACTACCTAGGAATCTTGCTGTCAGCGGGTCGGCCACTGACATCCCAAACTTTTCCATGACCAATTTGGATGTCTCCATCACAGCAATTCTCGAGATGCGTGCTGGGAGCGTGGTGCAACTGGTTGTCCGCACTCTCGCCTTTGCGCAGCATTGAATTATGCAACGATCTCTTTATCTTCATCTTTCATTTCCAATCCTGCCAGCACTTCAACACCACGTAAATACGGCACAATCCCTGACATCAGTATTGCAATGACACCTCATGCCGGCGAGATATCCTGCTCCCAAGGGTCGTTTGAACACCTGTCTAGCCTCCATTGCCGAGTAGAGTGGGGCAAGGCTGTGATTTTTCTTCAATTCGAAAGTCCCTGGCGGTGCGATCTTGCCGTTTGCTGCTCCACCAAAATTTCATACATGAAATGCTTCATCTTGTCGACATAGTCATTCTTCATATCGTATGGAGACGGTAAATCGGCCCAACTAGGATCATCTGTTGCCTTCATCGCTTTCAAGCAGATGAAATATTCTTCGAAAGCCGCTTTGGTGACGGAATTGAGGAATGCTTCCCGACCAGGAACAGGATCTCCGGCGGCAATACTCAATAGCGAGCTGGAAATGAGAGGCTCGAATTCGTCACGAATATACCCGACAAGCGCTTCAGCATGCTGATGAGGCAATGGTAGGCCGTCAGCACGAGTCAACAAGACTGTTCCAGCGTGCTCCCAGTGCTCAGGCGATGTACCGAGACCCTTGTCCCCGGCATTAACACTCGCAATGTTCCGTATGAGGTGCACCGCATCACTATGTTCCCTGTAGCTCGGAGGATGAGGATGGTGAGCGTGGAACCAACCCCTGGAGCCGTCGAGATTTTAATTGAGGTTGAGACACAATCGGGTCGCGCCAAGATCGGGATTCCCAGGAGGTTGGATATTCCACTACTCCGTGCTCCCAAGAGGGCACCCCAGCCAGTCAAGACACCGTAATTATCTGAGATACCTTGGAATCGACGGGCCGATGAAAAGCTGACGCTGAGCCCTCGGCCAGGTCACGGTGCAGTAAGAGGATTTACAGGAGAGGATTTGTCGAGAGGAAAGCGAGATGAAGCTGAGAAGTGCCTTGAGACTGAGATGAGAGCTGAATGAGTTGAGATGAGATCAGAGGACCACTTCACTTGTGTGTTTCCCAAGGGCGATCGCCTGCTTTGAGGAGGTAGTCGTGGTGCTGGTGCAATACCGCACCTCTCAATCACTGAGGAAGGAATCGAATACTCTTTTCCTCGCGTTCTTTGTGGCTTTGATTTCCAGCGAAGGGGCCTCACGCAGACGGGCCGACCTCCTGAGTATCCTCGTAGTAGTGTTGTTGCCCAAATGAGATCCGTCTTGCTCATACTGCGCAGCATCCTCTGCTGTATTTGATCGACTTCTAAGTTGCTCCTCTTCGGTTGCCCATTCGAACTCTGAATCTGAAAGGTCTGTGGTTATGTCGACACCCCAATTTGTGAGCCATTCCTTGGTAATCGGAGTATTAGAATGATTCTCCCCTAGCACATTTACACGAAGCCAGTAACACTTTTTCATGAGAGCCACTGCTTCTTCACACCGACCATCCTCATATAGCATCACTGCTAAGTTTTTCATGCTGGCTAGCGTACCGAAATGCATTTGTCCCCAATTTGATCTTCTGAGCCTCAGACATTCTTCCATGAGAGGCACCGCTTCGTCCTTTCGATCAGTCTTCCTCAACATTCGCACAAGCTCGTTCATGATATTCAATGTTACATGATGACTCTCACCAAATTTCTTCTTGATGAGCGGAAAAACCTTCTCCATCATGGCTAGCGCTTCCTCTAGGCGTCCTGTAGCTTCCAAAGTTAATGCGAGGTCAAACATGCTGGAGATTGTATCTAGATGATCAATCCCTAAAATCTTCTTGTTCTTTTCAAAAGAAAGCCTTGCTAAGTCTTCTGCTGCTGCAAAATTTCTTTGACCTCGATATGTGTCCGCCAAGACTCCCATAGAGGTGAGGGTGTGGGGGTGCTCGTCTCCCAATACATCCTTTTTAGTTTCCAGGACAGTCGTCAACAGCTTCTCTGCCTCACTCCACCGCTCTAGATCGCGGTATGTTGATGCTAGGTTATGCATTGCTGCCAACGTTTTGGGATGCTTTTCTCCCAGCACTCTCTTGCTGACCTCCATTATCTGCACTAGCAGCTCCTCCGCTTTGTCGAACAGTTTTTGATCGAGATACACCAATGCCAAGCCATTCATTGTGGAAAGTGTCTCGTCATGTGTCTCTCCTAATTTAATTTTCCTCGTGTTTAGGATTTCCAAATAGAACTTCTCCGCCTCTTCTAGCCGCGCAAGTCTCCAGTATATTGCCGCCAATGTCGAAGTAGCCCGGAGAGTCCGGAAATCGTCTCTTCCTCTTGCCACTGCCAGCCCCTCAGATGCCCATGTCGCAAGATCCAATGCTTCTTGATATTCTCCAGTGTCGTTCAAGGCGTTTGCAAGTAAATCACAGCTGATCAGAGTGTCAACGTCGTCCTGTCCGAGGTGATCCTCTCTCCACCTGGCCACTTTGGTCCAGGTATCGATAGTTGGATTATACTTTCCATCTGAGTAGTAACACCCACCCACCACATGCAGAACATTTATAATCGCTTTCTCGCTCTTTGAATCTGCTAAAGAACATATCTTCTCTGCATGAGGTAGATAGAGCGACCATAGGCTCTTGCTTGAGTGATCGATACGAGAGGGAAACAGATGGCAGAGGCACTCGGCTGCGCTCACCGACCAATCCATCAGCGATTTGTGGCCTGGGAGCCTCAACCAGTTCCGGGTAGCCAAGTGGACAAGCCGGTGCATGTCATACAGCGGATCAGCCTGGTTCCCTTTGCGCCGGCTAAGAAAAGCATATCCCTCGAGTGTTCCAATGGCTTCCCTCATGTCTTTGTTGATCTCTTTCGTGTTGAACAAATAAAAAGGAAAGAGTGACTGTGGGATGGACTTGAAGTCTAAACAAGCGAGAAAAGCTAGCATGTCGGCAGCAAGTCGATGGTGCTCCCATATCTGCTCGAATGAGATGAGCCAGGTCATTGCCACAGGATTTTTGGACTCCTTATATCTGTTCTCGTCCTCAAAATCTACGCTGAGCAAGCCTATAATTTCTTTTTCTTTTTCATTCCAGAGCCGAAGATAGTCTTGAATGTGGGAAATGCAGTTCTCGTTGATGTAGGCGGCAGCTTGAACTAGTGCTAATGGTAGGTAAGCGAGGTGCCCGATGAGTATTTCGGATGCTTTAGGGTTAGCATCGATGATTTGCGGGCTGGAAAGTCGCTCTTTGATTAATGCTAATGCGTCCTGGGGGCTCATCTCATTGCCAAGTTTGACGATTTGACTGCTAGTCATTCGGACCGCGACGCGTTGAGAGCGTGTTGTGATCAGTATTGCACCCCGGCTGCTTTTGGGTAAATGATCCATGAAAGGAACGACTGGCTCACGTTCGGATTTTTTTCGAGCCGTCCAAACGGTCTCATCATCGGCATTATCAATGATAAGTAGCCATTCTCCGGCGTCTTCCGAGCTCAAATAGGATCTGAGGAGTGTTCGCGTATTGTTCACGTCGTTATCGAGCCCAGGAATCCTCAATTTTCGACAGATGGTAAGATAGTCTCGATCGAAGCTTACCACATCTGTTCCTTGCACCCAGAATACAGAACATAACGGTCGGGATTCTCTCGCTCTGGTGGCTATCTCTATGGCAAGCCGAGTCTTACCTACACCACCGAGACCGGTGATGGCAGCCTTCCCACACCTCCCTTCCACGAACAGCTTCTTCTCCACTTCAGCAAGCTCTCGCGCACGGCCGACGAGAGCGTTCGCACGTTCGAACGGTACGAGCCAGACCGGGGATGGTTCTGGTTCTAGAGTCAAGTTAGAATAGGCGTCAGAGCACTAGCGACAGGCGTCATATATGCTATCTCGGAAGTGAGGATGGCAGACAGAGAAATAGGTGGCCTCGCGCGAGGAGTGATAAGCGCCAAGGCCGAATGAAGCTTGAAACAAGGAGCGATCCATGCTCGAAGCATTCTGAATGAGAAGTAGGTCCATTGCATACACTAACCTATAGTGAATTGGCTACTCTTTGGAACAATCTCGCAAAGAAGCCCCTTGGCATATACCGCAGCCACAGCAGCCGCGTACGACTGCCAGCTGTCGTTTTTGGAGGCGTCGCCGTAGTCGCAAACACCCCGAATTACTCCAGCCGGCAGGCTGTTCATGACACCGGCAGCTTCCATTTCGAGTCCGAGGAGGTTGTGGTCATCTCTCAGCTGATTTCGACGAGTGTGATTGCGCATCAAAGTATTGCCAGAGCCTAAGGTGCCATACCATACGCGTGTGCGTTCAGTTTCGGGTCGCGACTCGCGCTCGATGGGCTGGGGCGTTACACCGAGTGCGTTTTCTTCAGGCCACTTAAATAGAACGTCCGCGTCCTGGCTGGGACATATATATCCGTTATCATCCTCGTAGTTGTCGTCATCTACTACCTTCTGTTGCAGCTCTTCAAGATATTGTGCAAATGGCTTGCCTGCCCTGTAAGGTCTTCTCATATCATTTCTGATCATTCCGATGGCAGATCTGACTATGGCCGGTGTCTCAGCCTGGCGGCTAACCTGGAAGAATCCAGTGTTGGTCTCCTTTCCCTGATCATAGTGGAAGATACCGGTGCTAGCTTGATCTGGCACACATACAAGAACATCACCAAGGCGAATGTCGCGCAGTCTGCTCGTGTCGCTGGACGATAGGCTGGGTAGGCCGGCAGCAATGCCGACCAGCAATGAGATCCACAGGTTCGGGAAGCGACTCTTGACCTGATTCACAAGTGCAGCCGCTGCGCCCACGCCGCATGCCTGCCCTTCAGGCAAGGTTGCAATGACAATATTGTGGCCATTGATCTCACCGCCAGTGTACAAATAGTCGTCATTTCGCATGGACTGGAACTTCCCTGCGTGTCTCTTGTCTAAAACAGCCAGTGCTGCTCTCCTCTCGACTGGAAGTACAGCGATCCATGCCACCGTGTAATCACTAGGATTCAAATGTTTGGCCATAATGGGCTGAAGTCCCGGCCGCTTTGCTTCTAAGGGTAGAAAGGCTGTAGATAGTTCGCGCAGGGGAGCCGGCTCGGGGGGGGGGGATGTTGAAACACTGCAGGAGGAAAAGCTGACTTTTGAGTTCTTTCGCCAGAAGATCAACGGCGAGACAGCATCGCTTTGAACGCGATTCGACAAGGACGAGAGAAAATTAGCCAAATCAGATCACTCTGACACTGGGCGAAGAGCCAGAGCACCGGGAGGTGTCTCTTCACGAAAAAAAAGCACCGCGAGGCCGAGAGCGCACTTGAAGAGGCAGAAGGAGGAACGAGCAGGGAGGAGGCCGAGTCGAAGGACGGAGCCATGCCTATTTCTTGCGGCCTGCCACACAGAAACTGGGCGCTGGAGACCACGTCCAGGATTTCAGTTCCCAGCTCATCAGGCTGCAAGGCGCGTACACCTACTGAACAAAAAGCGCTAGCAAGCCCAATGGCATGAATGTGCGAGCAAGCCACTTTGCTGGCAGTCATCCGAAACAACGCGTTCCAGCCAATGGCCGTACCTCGTCTATTGACGAGACGTTGTCGGTTTTTCTTTTTGGCTTTGGCGTTCCGAAAGACACAAGCTAAGCGCCAGCCAGAAGGTGTGTCTCGATGGCACATCTGGGGGTTGTCGCGAGCTGGGTTGCTCAAAGCGCGGAAAAGCAGGCACAGGACCCTCTAATGAGCATGGGGTCACTGCAGCGGCGCCTTGCACTTGTACTTTTGATGGGTAGAGACACGCAGTGCACGCATGGGAACAAGCCTAGGAGGACTGACTGGGAGGTGGGCGTCCTTTTGAGGAGCAAGAAATACGAGCGTCGGTCTTCCGGCGCCTCTCTTTTAGGAGTGCTGTAGCGCCAGATTAGCTTTGCGGGGCCGAGAGGCTGAGTCCTGGGCACCAGCTCCCCAACAAACTGCCTGCGTAGGTACCTAGATAGTACCTAGGTACCCCAAACTCGACCCTTTAAAGGACTAACCCAGCTTGCAAGTCTCTCGCTGCAAGCGGCCAGTTCCGTTCAAACATTAAGGTAAGCCAGTAATGCACTCATCGTAAATGATCCTTGGTGATTAAGCCTTCCAGAGAGGCATCTTCGAGAAAAGAAGCTCTTCCATTGCGCTTGAGTGATCAATTATCTAGCTAGGTATGTGCATCAAGTAAAACTACACGCTGCATCTTTGGCTAATACAATCCATCGAGCCATTCGATTCGTGTGTTGAAAGATATCTGTGAGACGTTAAGAGGCTTTCTGCTCACACCTAGCTAGCCCTTGCGAACCGGGCGAGTGATCGCCCGTATTTCTGAGTAGATAGGCGGTGTCAGGCCCAGATAGCGTCTTGCTAGAAGTGTCACCCCAGACCGACCCTGATAAGTCATTGTGTCAGCATCACCATGATTGTGAGCACAGAGAATCCGAGCCCAACTTTGACATGGACAACCCGGATGAAGTGGAGCAGCGTTCGCCGTACGAGGGCGAGGATACCGAACCCACGAGCGAGAAAGAGTTAATGGGATGGTACGCTTATGCCGTAGGTGCCGAAGCCTTCGCGGTGTGCGGCGTGGGTAAGTGAAATCTTTACCCTGCCGCAATTATCATCACCAACCCAAGCTCTACCACGACAGGTTCATTTCTTCCATTGACGTTGGAGCAACTGGCAAGAGAGCGAGGTGTGCTTTACAGCGATAAAGTGACACCATGTGTACCGCCATCGGGATCCCAAGCCGACAGCAATGCCGCGTTGGTGCTGAGGCTGCTGGCAAGAGCTGCCGCGCAATCCGACGACAATACCAACAACCAATGCGTAATATCCATCTTCGGGCGACACGTAAATACGGCCAGTTTTGCCATGTACACCTTCTCGATAGCTGTGCTTGCCCAGGCTCTGAACCTGATTTCTCTGAGTGCGCTTGCGGATTATGGTGAGTATTTCCCCCAAGAACAGCTCGTGACATAGCTGATGCCGGCGGTGTCATTCCAGGTAACAATCGCAAAACGCTGTTGCTTACATTTGGCTTCGGCGGCGCCATGGCATCTATGCTCTTCATTGTCACTTCGCCCACAATCTACCTGTTTGGATCCTTCTTGGTCATCGTTGCGGTGACCTGTTTAGGATCCTCGTTCGTGCTTCTCAACTCCTTCCTCCCGTTGCTTGTAGCAAATCATCCATCCATCCAGACCTCTGCAAATGGACAGCAGCTATCAGATATCGCCCTCGATACCTTCCAAGAGGACACTGCAGGCTTGAACCCGGCAAACCAGGACGATCAAGCCACGCATCCTTCAATGGGCGATGCGCTACCAAGGACGACTACAGATATACCGGCTGAGCTGCAATTATCAAACCGAATCTCTTCAAAGGGTACAGGAATCGGCTATGCGGCCGCCGTGTTCGTCCAATGTCTTAGCATCGCACTCCTCTTGATCCTGTCTAAAACTTCCATCCACCTGTCTTCGGCGACCCTTCCACTGCGCATGGTTCTACTACTCGTGGGCGTCTGGTGGTTCGCTTTTACCATGGTATCTCGCGCCTTTATACGCAGCAGGCCCGGCCCACCTCTCAAGTCACTCGAGGGCAAACAATACTCAAGCAAGTGGGTTTCATGGCTTGCAGCCATAAAATTCGCATGGAGCTCACTATGGAAAACAGTCAAGGCGGCAGCGCAGCTACGTGAAATGATCAAATTCTTGATCGCTTGGTTTTTCCTCTCCGACGCTATTGCAACTGTCTCCGGCACGGCCATCCTCTTTGCCAAAACCGAGCTGAAGATGGCCACGACAGCCGTTGCTGTACTGTCCATAGTCGCAACGAGCTCCGGCATCGTCGGTGCTTTTGCATGGCCCATCATCTCCAAGAGGCTAAAAATGAAATCCAACCACACCATAATAGCATGCATAGCTCTCTTTGAGATCATCCCACTCTACGGTCTGCTCGGCTTTGTCCCCTTTATACGGAAATGGGGTGTCATTGGCTTACAACAACCTTGGGAAATATACCCTTTGGGCTTTATCCATGGCTTTGTCGCCGGCGGTCTGGCGTCTTACTGCCGCTCGCTCTATGGACGTCTGATCCCGCCCGGCAACGAAGCAGCCTTTTATGCCCTGTACGCCGTCACAGACAAAGGGAGCTCCTTCTTCGGGCCGGGCCTGGTCGGAGTCTTGGTCGACACGACGGGATCGATTCGCACGGCCTTTTACTTTCTGGCCGTCCTGATTGTGTTGCCGATACCTTTGATATGGTATGTCGATGCGGACCGAGGACGGTTGGACGGACTCCAGATGTCCCAGATCATGAAGAAGTCGAAAGACACCCACGAGGTTGTGAATCCAGCTTCCAACCCCGACCGGTGGGTGGAAAGGGAAGGACTACTGGGCGCCAACCAAGATTGATCCGACTTTCCCGCCTTCTGAGGGACTAGAAGTTGAGGCTACGGTTGCTGATAGTATTACGATATTCATACACCTGAAAATTTGCTTGGTTTCCGTCTTGCTTCGCCTATTCTATATTCGTCATGCGACGATTACTCTGAATGCCTCTCAAAGATATGCATCCAACCGATTTCCATTCTACCCAAATCGGGCGCAACTCACCCCGCTATCTCCCACCAACAGGATTCCCAGCCTCATGAATCTTCGGCATCTTCTTGAAGCGATCCTATCATGGCTTATACGACCTCGACTTGTTGTCCTCCGTTCTCTAGAATCGGGCAATATAGTGGCATGCCAATTTTGGCCCCCAGGGGTTCGTCGGCGTGCCGATGGCGATCCTGGTTAGTGCTGAAGATTGAGGGGAGATGAGTTGCCTCATGCAGACGGTTTGGTTTGGGAAAGGCTCCTCAAAAGTCGCCGCATTCTGGATTCCTCTTGCCTACGACGGGCTTCAAAGCCTTCCCTCCCCATCTGCCATAAACCCACGGTAGCTTGGCCAAACAAGGCAGAAAAGACAATGGCCAACTCCTTGTCCTTTGATTTTGGTCAATGTCGACTTTCAGCTGCTAGCAACATAATTCCGTTCTACTTGCTCCTCGTTGTTGTGGTATTCTCCGCCAATGTCACTGCTGTTGGCGCAAACACGCACTGGCCCCACGTCCCACCCGATATTGTGCGCCAATGTGCGAATAACACCCTGCATGTGCGGCGCTCGCTGTTTTGTGTGGATATGGCGAATTGTATCCTCACGAATGTCAACGAGGATATCAAAGCCAACATGAATGCCGGAAGCGCGATAATGGGCTTGCTGCCCACGGCTGTCTGGCTGTTGGCAGGAAGCATAGAGGACACAGTCTCCATTGCCAGGCGTGACCCTGTTTTTGCGCTCATTATGTCGATCGCGGCGGCGGCGCTAAAGGCCTGGGTCGTAGTGGCAGGCCGACTGAGATTGATGCGGGAAGTTGGGCAACGGATGATGTGGAGCTGTCCCATACGACCAGCGCCGTCCTCATCCCAGGCCTGCTCAACGCGCCCATGGACTCGCACGTCAAGATGGCCTTTGTCCGCCGTGAGCTACAGGCTCTCCAAATGAACATGCTCCTGGCGGAGAGAAAGTCGCAGGCAGAACTCGACGGCTACCTGGTCCTAGGTTGGCTGCTTCGGATTTCGAGCATTGCAGGTACCGCTGCAGTCATTTGGCTTTACATCATCCGATCTGACACGACGTATGTTGCTTGGTGGTGCCCCAAGGTGCAGTTTTGGACCACGATGTTCTGTAGTCCCTGGGCCCCTTTAATCGAGTTTTTGGCAACGCCGTTGTACGAGTATCGGGAGCATTGGACGATCGAGGAGACGAAACTCGTATGCTACACTTATGGGCAGGCCCCGGCTTCGGCCCGTGGTATAATCAGGAGTGGCTAAGCCCTCGACAAGCGAAGCATGACCTACTGGAAGAACTTGATCCTACACTTTCGCACGCGCGGCAAGCGACAGCCTGTGTGCACCTTGACATGGAAGTCGAAAGGCATTCTAGCCGAGCTGTCAAGGGCGATTCTTGTCAGTTTGCGCTCCCTTGCCTATCTTTGGGCCACCGTCACTCTGGCATCGATAGTCCTCGTGCCCGTGGCTCACGCTACACCCTGGTTTGTGGCCACCATAGGGATTCTTGTGTACGACAGATTCGTCCTCATAGCCCTAGATGCTTTACCCGGGGTGATCGGGCAGATCCAGGAGATAAGCATCAGGTAAAATGCTGATGTGAACTGGTCGGACTGAAGAAGTTCATGGTGAGAGGAAAGGTTGAGGTGCTTGAGGAACGAGACGGATTGAACGGGTCGTCCAGACGCCAAGAATTACAAAGACATCGGAAGGCGTGATCTCATCTTCATTTCAATCGGTACCTACAGGGATGCCTCGGACAGCCCGCGTGGTGGGATTATGTTGAATGCTCTGAAAGGCGCATTGAAGAATTGCAGTGACTGACGAGGATTTAGTGGAGCGAATGTTACTTGTGAAGTTCGTCATGAGCCCAAGTTGTGGTGGTGGTTGAGGTCGCTCCTTCCTTGCTGCTCGTCTCTCCCTGCCAGACCCTCCCCTTCTGACGTGAGTGAGAAAAGTGCAGTTTCTGGTTCAAGATTTTCTTTTCATTCCGGGGTGAATCTTCTGCTCAATCTCTCACTTCCACTTCTTCTTCAACTTCCTCTTCTTCGTCTCGACACTTCCTGCCCTTTACCTCGACATCATGAAGCTTCACGTTCTTTTCCTCTTGCGCCACCAGTCGCTTAGTCGACCAGATTCTCTCACTTGCTTCTTTCTTCGCGTTGTCATCTATGCCTTTTTGATTAAGGGCATGGTTCAAGCAACAGACTTCAAGGTGTCGATCGGGTTCTCCACTACCACGCTGAGCGTCGTGCCCACCAGCACCACGCTGGGCTTACCTGGGGACCCGATCCCGACAGATTGGTACAACGCCACATGGACCCATCTCGTTGGATTTGAAGGCTGTGATGATTTGCAGCAAAATGAGATCGGGACTGCTTTCTGGGATGCTGCAAGAGTCCTGAACTCGAACGGTGTCAAATCCAACATCAACTTCAATTCGCCCTCCGCTGTGGAATTTCTGGGGTCTCCCTTCAGCCTGCCTTATTTTAACACATTTCAAGGTTTGTCACGGCAAAAATATCTACTGGCTCGCTTATTGTTGCTTGAAGAGATATCCCATTAATCAATTCTATTGCAGCTCTCTATGCTCATGCGGCGACCTATGAACCCTCGAATTACCCACACCTCTTCGACTACAAAATCAACGCTCGATGTGACGATCCTGAGAACAGATGTCCTTGTGAATTTGTAACGGAAACATTGGCGTATACCCGAAACACCGGCGGATCCAACGCAAACGGACCATTTATAAATTTCTGTCCGAGATTCTTCGGCATGTTGAGCCTGACCACTGTGCGAGACATTATGCGCGCTACTCCAGCACCTGGTGTAAGATATAATCTCATTTTCTGGGCAAATCAAGGTATGGCGTTCACTCATGATCGTAAGCATCAACTCACGTCAAGTGAAAAGCCGAGATCTTTATGCACGAAATGTTCCATATCAACGCCATCGCGAACTCGCCACCCAATCCTCAGATCCGAGATCTGTGGGTTTATCTCGCCGGGGGAGAGGAGTGGGTCCCCGTGTATGGCCCAGTTTACTCCAAAGTATTGTCGCGTTCGAGGGACGATCCTGGACGCTGGATCCTACAAAATGCAGAGAATCTTATGTACTTTGCCATGACAACCTACTACCATCACTTTATAGGCGGGTACCCATCTCGACCATTCGCAGACGACCAGCCGGACCCGGGTCGCGAACCTCAACTCCGACAGTACTCTACGTTCGACTTCACAAACGGAACACTGAACATTGTCAACCAGACGGATTTCAAGGATAGGCCACCAGCTCTGAATCCAGTAGCATTTTTATCCCATAAATGTTCGGTGGGTGCAGATGTGAACCCGACAGCCGCGACTGTCACTTGGGTGGAAACGTCGGCCACCTTCGCACCGGATACCCTTCTGCCGACGGCATATATGTCGTCGTTAAACTCCTGGAGATCAACTTGGTCCACGGAATGGTCAACAGCCGCGACTGCCTTACCACCGTTACCCACCAAGTCAGCTACCTAAGGTCACTTGAAGTGAGACTTTTTCACAACAAGTGGCAGCAATTCGAGGGCAAAGATGCTGGGAAAGGAGAAATGATTGTATTGTTTTTAGAAATCCTCCAAAGTAGTCTCTTCCCAGCCATGGTTCATATCCGAATCATCAAATGTCGAGTGTGTCAAAAATCACTCTACATGAACCCCTGGTCCCCTGAAACGCCTTCGCTGGAAAACAAGCATGTCCTGCCAAACTATCTAGTCAACGCTGGTTCTGTTCATCCCATTCCTTTTTTGATCCGTCCATCCATACACGTAAAACTCAAGCACCATGTCTATCGAGCCATAAGCAAGTTCAAGCGTGGCTCAAAAAGCCACAACCCAAACCGCAACCATGGCGCCCAACAACGCCGCTGCTCGCGACGTGTCCCTCCCACCGACAACACTCGCAGCATTCGGACTCGCCACACTCCCGACTTTCACTTCCGTACTGACAAAGCCCGACCCACAGCTCGCATCGACCTGCGCCGCACAGGGCAGATACGTGCGCGCGAGCGGCTGCACCGCGTTCTCCGCATACCCGGCGTAGATGTGCATCATGTCCTGCAGACACTTGCTACAGCTGGGCTGCGCGGCCTGCGGCATGTTGAGCCCCACGGCCGTGTAGTAGGGGTAGAAGTCGGCCGAGTTGGACGAGTTGCTCGTGGCTTCGACAAAGCAGTATGCCGAGCCGGCGCCCGCGTTGTCGTCTTTGAGGCAGGTCGCGCGGTACACGGGCTCGTAGGCGATGAGGCCCGCGTACGCCTGCAGAACGAGCGGGTTTTGCTGTTGGAAATCATCCCCGCAGTTCGAGGCGTCGATGAGCTGTGCTGCCAGACTCGCCATGAGAGGCGAGCAAATCGCCAGCGGTGCGGCGCACGCGGCGTCGAGGGTCTGAGTTAGCAGTGTGGCGGAGCGTTGGGCGCGGAAGAAGGAGTTGGAGTTTTGTAAGAGTAGGGACACGGGCTCGCAGGATGCGAAGGTCGCGTTGGTGAGGAAGGCGCTGAAGAATGCTGGGCACGAGCTGCTGGTGAAGTTGCTGCCCAGAGAGGTGTCGAAGGGTGTGGGGAGCGGCGTCGTGATCACCGTCACGGACGGGGCGGTGGAGGTTGAGACACCGGGTGTCGAGAGCGTGCTTTGCGTCTCGGTGCTGATGGCCGTGGTCGACTCGGAGTCGGGGGCGTCGGTGATTGTGGGACTTGAAGAGTCCGTTGATGTAGAGGTCTCCTCGGCGGTGGTAGTGCTCGCAACCGTCGTCGGCACCACGCTGTCGTTGTCCCCGTTCTCGTCCTGCCCGACCTGTCTCCTGTGTTGCAGGTGCAGACCGCTGAAATGTCGTGCGGGAGGCGGTTCTCTCCTGTCAATGTGGATCTCGCCCCTCTGCGCCAGCTCTTGAAAGAATTCCGATTCGTAGGTCTGGGCGTCGAATTCCATTACCTGCGAACGTGCTGGTGTCGGTGAAAAGAGCAGGATTATCATCAACGATAGTATTGATATTGTGGTGTATGGGCGTATTGTGCTCCATCGGCTGGACGGCCGTGATCGGTTTGTTGTCGCGAAGGCCATGATTGCTTTGTGGAAACGAGTGAATGAATGAATAGTATTATGTTTCGTACAGATCGAGCCCCCTTCCAGGGAAACGAGTGTGTGTGTGTATGGCCAAAACGAATGGACGCCTATGAGGATGTTCTTCCCCAAGGCAAAAGGGCAGCAGTTGCCGTCGTGCGTCGAGTCCTTTCAGACTGCTCACATCGACAGAAGTCGAGCTGAGCCCTGGTAAGACTGGCAGCTGATAGCTATCGTCGAGCTTGGAAGGGACGAACAGAACACAACTGAAAAGAATGAATATGGCTGGTGTTGATCACCCCCCGATATGTATGTATTAGTCTGAGGAAAGGCAAAATCGCACGTGTAGCCCTTGGAGTGTTGATCCTGCTGATCTCGCTCGGGTAGTGTGGTCTGGATTTGGCGGGTCCCGTTTCTGGATTAACAGTCTCAGACTGTGAATTAAGCGACCTGTTCGGCTCGAGGGGTTGTCTCAGTGCTATTGCAAGAAGAGTTATCGTTCATATAGTCGTGTAAAGGAGAAGTCAATGTAGAAGAGAAGAAACTCAAACCTGAAGCCGCGTGAGCAAAACATTGCATTTCTTGCGCTTGGTCAATGGTCGCATGTTTACTCTTCCTTTTTTCTTCCCTTGGGGTCATCCCTCCCATCGAGAGGGCGACCAAGTTCTAAGGCTGAATAACCGAAATCCATCTGAGCGGCATTCTTGCCAGTCAGCGTTAGGAATTGGAATGCGGAACATGGAGCCCTCGTTCAAAGACCACGAGGATGCCGGGACTATTGTCCACCAAAGTATCCACCAGGAAAATCATCAGTCCTGGTTTGGGCATAGACTAAGATGTATTTTGGAAAAGTTCGACTTCTGAGCGGGTGTGCTATGAACGATGGCGCTTATGGTGGCGCTCAAGCTCAAAGTGGCTGTCGCGGAATGGTTCAACGTCTCATTTCCCGGGGCACTTTGTTGCTGTGGATCATTCGATGGGAGAGAACGTCTAGAAGTGGCAGCTGCTGGTGAGGTCAAATTACCTGGTAGACAAGACACAATAATTACGAAAATTTGTCAACAATATAGGTACAGGCGCGAGAGCAGAGACAAACGAAAATGCGATACGAGGAGACACATGTTCGCCAGCCCACGCGGTTGACAAGTGTCGAACTTGAGCAAGGGGGCCGACGGCAATGGCGTGGCACCCGACCGTTAACGTTCAGCGCCAATAATCGGGAATCAGGGGATGTATCTTGCATGCGATTCTTGCAGGCATTTCCTTGCATTTCATGGATCTTCTCAGGTGAGGATGATCTCCCGATGCAAGCAAGGGGGGCGGAGACTCTCCCCCCCGGTACACAGAAGAAAAAGAAATAAGTTATCTCAGCAAGTCGAGACGAGCGAGAGAGAGTCTACTGTTCTAGACACGAGACGAATTTAGGTGAGATGTGATTTCCCAGGCGATTCGCTTGGGATGGTCAAGCTTCGATAGTGCAGAAAAGCCACCACTAATGGCTCAAGTCATGAATTCAGGGGGTTAAATAATGAAGAAAGAGAGGTGTCGGTCCCTTCTCTTCGCTGCGCCTCAAATTCGTCATCTTGTCATTATGCATTCTCTTGGTGGTGGTGAGACTCTTTATCAACTCGGTCAGCGCAGATGGTCGTCATCATTCCATTGGTCATTCCTATATGATTGGGTATTTCCTCCGCTACAATTACAGCCAATCCATCGGTATACGTCCTTCTCACCAAAGATCTTTAACTACGCCTAACATCCACATCAAAAGAAAGAGGTCCCAACAGGTCATCTGCTTCGGCTTGTCGTGCTCGCAATCTGGCTTCCTTTTCTTGCACTCGCCGATTGAAACCCATAGTTGCCCAGCCTCCAAGTCGACTGAAGAACACTCGCCCAGCGGGGTGCTTCCTGATTCGATCAAGAAGAGTGGTGACGGCCTCTCGAACTCGACGGTCCTCATGCCACAATCCCAATCCAACGTAGAAGAGACCTGCTTCGGACATGGGGGCCATTTCCAGTAATTCAAGGATGCTTTCGTAATCAGTGCAATATGCCTCAAGAGCAAGGTAAATTGCACCAGCTTCAGTAGGCGTAAGGTGAAGAGTTCTCAGCTTGGCGAGGGAGTGGTAGAGGTCAACATATGGCTTGGCGGGCGGGATTGCAAGCATGTTTGCCATACTGACTGGTGAAGTGGGTGTCTTGGGATCTTGTGCATGTGCTGCAAGGTCGGAGATGAAGGCGTAGTAGGATCTCGTGTTTCTCCATCCTTCAATTCTGGCTGCAGAAGCTGCAAGTTCCCTTGCCTTGGCCTCTTCACTCGGCCACACGTACCCGTGCCCTTTGAGATTTTTGCTGGAGGTCTTGAGGGACATCGGTCGTGGTTGCGCCGGTGCCGATGTCGTATCAGGCTTGTCTACCTCCGTTGGTGGAATCACTGTGAGATTACTTGCCCCATACACAGTCTCCTCAAATGCTGCAGATATCCTAGTAAGTTTGGTGATGTAGGCTCTGAATTTGGCTCGAATAATGGACTCGCCAGCACGAGAGGCAATACTTCGGCTGATGTCGTCCATAAAAAACACATCCCCGGTAGCATCAGAGTGGTTCAGATCCTTCTGGCTGGGAAGAGCATGTCCATGTTGCTGGAAATATGTTGTCCCTTCCGTCACAGGAGCAGTCTCGATACAAGAAGAAATCTTCATTCTTCCCGATGGAAGATCGCAAAGTAGATCCCACCACTCTGGATGATATGAGAATGCAGGATTTGTCACTCCGGCAATGAATCCAGGTACTTTAAGAAGCTCGTCAATCTTGGTCAAATCCGTGTATGGAAATGCATGACGTGTGAAACCTCTCAACACACCACCAGACGCCAATGCGCATGCTGCCAGAACAGCCTCTGCGACTTCTCCGGAGGGACGGTTATGTCCTAGGAAAATCACTCTCTTTTGTGTGAGCATGGCATTGATGAGAACGATGATGGGATGAGTGAATGCCCCAGAAGTAGTCATATGAGGATGTAGTGCAAATGGTTGAGGTTGTGTCGAATGCGGAGTGCCAAAGATTTGGACCAGTTTTATGAGCGAAAAGTCTCCCACTGTCTCAGGTGACAACGCCGTTGGAATCTTGACCGGTATAGGGATGCCGTTGTACACAATCTTGGATTCGAATTCGTGAGTATCCCGAGGTACCGTATATCTTGGTTCCGCCTTTGTTGGAGAGTCTGGCGCCTCTGGTAACTTGCCCAAGGCCTCGTCGGCTAACCGCTGTGAAATCATTTGCTCGAACTTTTCTACAAACATATCCTTCACATCGCTTGCTTGAAGGATATGTCTCTCAAGGTATGACAATCGTGGCATCAGGGAGAGATCCATTGCGTTGAGGGCGTTCCAGAGGAGTTCCAGGGTCGCTGGGATTGGCGCCTTGAAGTAGTCCTCCAGGGCTAAAAGCAACAGAGGCTTGTAGATATGCAGAAACGAATGTCGTGTGCATATGGCCATTGCTTTGACAATCGCTCCTCTTTTGACAGTGCTGTCTTGTTTTGTGTTGACCAGGTTCAAGACATACATTAACGGAGGGCTTTCCTGGTCGTCTGCATCGCTCTCATCACTACTTGTGTCATCGTCCATCTCTTCGCCTTCAGCACCAGGCATTTCTCCAGCTTCTCTTGCTCTCCTCCTAGCCTCTCGCATCTGTCTTCTAGCTTTGCGCTCTGCAGGATCTTCTTCAGTTGTGGCGTGGTCTTTGTGGAGAAAGAACATGGTCCAGTCCTGCTGCCGCACATGTGTTTGATCTGGCAACATCAACTCGGCCAGCATGTTCTCGTCTGGACTGATAGCGCCTGGAAACTGATGTTCCATGATCGGACCTCGATCAATGTCGAACGAAGCAACGAGAATATATTCCACATGTGGTTCGGTCGAATTGAGGGGGTATTGCGATCGCAGTCGCTTGGAAGGGCGGTAAGGTCCATCTTCATAGACGGTCGAGACCCTTTGAGAGGAGCGATGAGAATTTCGAGGAGAAGGAGGTATTAGCGAACTTTGCGAAGACACTTTATAATGGGAAAACGACGACTTGTGAGAGCCAGAATTGGATGAGCCTGATCGAGGCCGGCCACTGGGGCCTGGATTGGTGGGATGAGGTCGGTATACAAGTGTTTCTGTCATTTTCACGGCAGCCGTCGACGGGCGTAAGTCTGTAAAGAAGACTCGACGAGCAATTGACACTTTCACAG
Source organism: Cladophialophora exuberans (assembly GCA_030068005.1). Classification (NCBI taxonomy): domain Eukaryota; kingdom Fungi; phylum Ascomycota; class Eurotiomycetes; order Chaetothyriales; family Herpotrichiellaceae; genus Cladophialophora; species Cladophialophora exuberans. The sequence continues at coordinate 55,774 of JANSVK010000117.1, forward strand.
GGGCAGACTTCCGTTATCACAAGTGTTGCAGTCTTCGGCAGGCAGCGTCCCCGAGGCGATTGAAGATGGCTCGGGTCATTTGGAAGGGGGCTATGGTACTCCGTACTTCTAGAGACTCTCAAGAAGCCTGACCCCTGCATTTTGCGGGAACAGCCCCTAATGATCGGCGGTTTAGCGCTTGCGATAGCCTGGAGCAGGCATGTGATTGGGGGTCACTCGCCAGCGTGCCTGAGCAAGCATCGCTTGACCTTCCCGTTGAAATCCAGGGACCCCGCTGCTGGGCCAACGCCGCTGTGTTGACCATCTGCCGGTTAGTGAACCGCTGTCTATGATGTGAGGTTGAAGAACTGCAACTTATACATTTACGATAAAGGTTTGTACACCAAAGCATTGAGATTTCTAGTTAGAGGCGCGCAAACCTTTTGTTCTTGTTGTTGCCATCTCTGACCAGGAAATCGCCCTTCCGCGGGAGGCCGACATCAACAATGGTAAATTCCATGATCTACAACATGAAATCTCCGAGCACAGCAACTGATGTTGTTCCGCAGTCTTCATATAAGTCTACCTTCAATAACTCGCCACGGTCGTCGCCATTTCGGCGACCTGGCTCACCTGGCTCACCCACTTTGGTCAACAACGGAAGGCCAGCGACCCCCCCTACAAACCGAAGCGGTGCATCACCAATGACTTCGCCGTCAAAACTCAAGCATGCATATACAGTGTCCGAAGAAGAGGAAGAAGACGAGATTTTAGATTCTACACCTTCCAAAACGAACGGAAACTCAAGATTCGCAAGAGCACAGACGGAACCTCCACCATCTCCTACAGTCCGTCGTTCACAGCCTGCGTCTCCGGCAAAGTACGACACTTCATCCCTATCAGCGAACCCAGGCGCGAGTAGAGAGCCACGAAGGCTTGTCTCGAACGGCATGTTCTCCCAGAATGACAACCTCTCCAAACTCCCTCCACAGCTCCTCCACAACATGCGTGAATCCTTCTCGGTGCTAGACTCCAACTCGAACGGCACCATCGACGCCTCCTCGGTCGCGGAGACGCTGCAATCCCTAGGGCTGCACGAGAGCAACCTGTCACAGTTCTTCCCTCCAGGCCAATCGCCGCAGATGTCTCTGCCACAGTACCTCAGTCAGCTAGCCAACATACTGGTAGGCCTCTCACCGCAGCAAGAACTGCTCAACGCCTTCTCCGCGTTTGACGACGACGACAGCGGTCAGATTGACGTGGCAGAGCTACGAACTGCTTTATTGAACACGGCGCCCGACCCCGGCGAGCGGCCTCTGACCGCAAAGGATATCGACCGAGCGATAGAAGGCTTCACAGGCCGGAGGATCCTGGGCAAGAATGTGATTGGCATTGCCGGCGTGCGTGGACTGAAGGATCCGGCTCCAAAGAAAGGTGGTGATGTGTTTCGATATCAGGAATTTGTTGGTAATTTGACGGGAGGGCCGGCCACAGAAGCAGGACACGCTCAGGGCGTTGCGTCAAGATGATGCATTGATTGAATAAAATTGGGCGCTTATGATCAGAGTATTCTTGGGACTGTTCGTTTATTTTGGTACACAGGGCAGTGCAGTACAATGACAGAGTTGTGGCGTTCCGACACATACATATTTGTACACCAACCACGTGGAGTATGCGATGTCCTCGTAGTCTGAGTACGACTTACAACGTCCATGTCAAACATGCTATTCGCAGGAATTACAAGCGTGCAAAACGAGAGCATGTATAAAACCTATTTCATATATTCCAAGCGGTCCCTGGAATCCAAAAACTGCATACATACACCATGGCTTCATACATATGACATGAAAATACTTTACGTCCAAGGCCCCACGCGCCATATAGAGAGTGAGAAAATTTATACAGCCACATTTCCCGCATTTGTCACCGCAATCGTCACTGCCCAAGAAGTCTGGTCTGACTGAATACTTCGCAAGGCTTCGCTCTCGGCTTGCCACTGCGCACTTCACCTTTCTTGAATCTCCTCACTTGGTCGACTTCTTCGGCGGAGGTGGAAAATACAGCGGATTGGCGCCATTCTCAGGACTGAAGTGCTCGACCTCGGGGGACTTGCCATTGCTCTTGTCGAGACCCAGGCCACCGCCGACTCGGCTGAGGAAGCTCGCGCTCATGGGACTACGTGGAATATCGGGGCTGCGGATAGCCACTGAAGGCGACGTTGCGACGGTTGGCGCATTGGGAGAGCTGAAGTGGGTTCGCAGTGGGAGATCCTTTGTGCCACCGAGTTTATTGAATGCGAGTGTCCTTGGGGTCATGGGGTTCAACGTTTGCGGGCCTGGGGTGTCAGGCACGGGGTATCTGTGCACGGTGGTCTCGCCCGTGTCGTCATCCTGGTAGGTCTCGAACTTGGCCCAGCGTTCGGCCTTGAGGCGTTGCTTCTCGGCATATTCCTCGCGCTGTTGGGTGCTCGGGAAGCAGCTGTACACGGCGAATCCGACGTAGATCACCATGACTCCCAGCATCGCGCACGAGCATGCGAAGCTAGCTTTCGCCTGTTTGCAGTATCCAACATTGTTCTTGTTGTGCGCCACGTTACAATTCTTGGTGATGTACCAGGGGGCGCCGGTCTGCTTGTGATCAGGGTCTGTGGTGTCGCTGCTGGCTTGGTAGTAGACGGAGACAATCCAGAGAATGAGGATACCCGTGTGGATGATGGCGGAGAGGATAGGCGGAAAGACGTGGAGCATGTACATGATGGACTTGACGAGCATGATGAACATGGTTAGAACGGTGATTGCCACATTGTAGTCGGTGATACTGGTCAGAAAGGGGATGTTAGTGACCGCTCGTGGCCGTGAAGCGATGAAAGGGATGATCTTCTTACAATTGTGACCAGACTCGTGGGGTGGTGTAAGGTCTGTAGTTCGCCGCAGCGTACAGTCCTGTCAAAGGACTTGAGTTGAAACCATTATCCGCGCCATCTTGCCATAGTCTGGTTCGGTATGTGTCTGGTGAAGCGATACCGAACAGAGCCAATAAGGCAATGGTCAATGGGATCTCGAGAGCAAGCAAGGCGAAGAAGGGCCACTTATTCGGCTTCCATCTTCTCGAGAGGAAGAATTTCGGGGACGAGAATCGCTTCATGGCGGAGGCTGCTGGTGGAAGGGATCTTTGTGTCTGTGGTGCCGCAGGTAATCGATGGGTTGATCCGATGCTCTTTCAAAGTTGTCGCATATCCGACCTTGCTGCCGTGACTGGAGCTTGTCGTCGCGAGAAGCTTTTGGGAGACTCAGCGGTCCAATTCCCTCAATTGCATGACATAGAGAACAGGAAAGAATCGCAGTGTCGCCGCAAGTGGTTGAAAAGTCGGCCATCTCGAGGCCTTCGTTGGCACTGAGTGCTTACATGGTGCAGGCGCTTACAAGTTGCGATGGCGAATGAGAACGGGAATTCGGTCTCGAGGTCACACCAATAGGCGGGGTTTCCAGGCTCAAGCAACGAGACTCTGGGCAAGCAACGGGCCGGGATTGGTTAAAGAAGAGGTGATAACGGGCGTGGATAAGCTGCGAATCGCCAGGCCAGCCATGCCCCGCACTGGCTCAAGTCACGGCGGCTTCTGGGTTGTGCCAACAGTTCTCTCGAGTCCGTACCTGCGCTCTCAGCTGTCGAAGCATTCCACCTTCCTGGTAATGCTCGAAGTAAACATGTGCAGCTCAGTGAATTTTTGTTTCTGTGTCTTGATAAGAATTCCGTTTTACGTCTTGATGCAAATCTTCAACGCAGTCTTGACTCTGTGCGCGCACACCATTCCCTCTATACCATAACGATTGTTGCGACTCGTCAATGGCGAGGGATTCATCGCTGTCTCCTGGAACCTGCACCAGCACTAAGAGGCACTCACCTCGATAGGAGCGATATTGATCATCTTCCCCTCACCTATGGGCTTTTAATGCTGTGTACAATCCTCCTTAGAGTTGGACCCTCTTGTTGACCCTACAGGTTGTAGCCTTCTCTCAAAAGGGTCCAACAAGGCTGAGTGGCATTGGAAGGTCGGAAATCGGCACTCGTGTGCTTCAACGAGAAGAAGTCACCCTGGGGGAAAGTACCCGCCGCGGTACCAGAAAGTGTAACTCAGTCCCTGACTAGACTAGCCTGACGACCAGAGACTTCGCTGCGCCAGAAGCTTCTTAACAAGGTGAGCAAGGGCCTGGAGGTTCGATGGCGCCCCTTTTCTTCCTTTGACCGCGGTGTCAGCGCCACGCCTGCTGGTGCGCAGCTCTTTTATCCGTCGAGGCGGTAATGTAGGAGAAAAGTGTCAGAATGTTTCCATCAACCGCCTGTGACGAAAAGTACGAGCAGTCGTATGCGAGTCATCGGCTTTGTTTCACTCAGAACCCTTTTTCTGGGCAGCCCCGACTTGGAGGGCCAGAGTCATTGGATCGGAAGATTACTACCAGTACAACTGTGCAGAGTGCGTGCTCGGTGAGTGGTTAGTGAAGTGTGGATACAGCCATGTTTGAGCTTGTCTCGCATCTTTCCTCTCTGGGCGACTCGAAACACCTCCTTCCCTAAGTACGACCCTCACGACCCTCACTGCCAGTCTTGCCACCAACCAGTTCTGCTCTATCAGTCAATCTTGATTCACTTTTCACCCAACATGTCTGGGTCTCCTCATGCAAACGATTTTCTTCCATTTTCTTCCAGGTGCTCGCTACACACGGTTGAAGGTGTTTCTTTCTCTTCATCTCTCCTTCCACAAGTTCTGGGGCCAGCACCTGCTCGTATACCCCAATTGCTTTCTTTTTAGCAAAAATCCAATTTCCCCAGCTCCATGGCCTCACGCTAACCGTCTTCGCCCGATGATCTCTGGAATTACCAGTGAGGCCCCCATGCCACTTCGCTTTGACTAGCGCCACGCGCAAAAGGAGCTCGCCACACGATATCCTCACTGTCACCTCGACGACCTCTGTTTCCTCTCGACTTTGATTTCGTCCTGACAGCAGGAGACCGGGAGACCAGGAGACCTTCACTCCATCCTGTCTGTCATGCAACCAGGCAGGATGCTTCGACACGGCCTGGGTTTGCACAAACGAGCCGCCCAGGCAACCGATACCCTCCCTTCTCGCATCGACAACCCGACAGCCACCCTGCCGCAGTCGATAGGTACAAGTGCAATCGGTACAGCAGATGCTTCAGGCGCATTAGCCACCGCCCAAGCTGTGTCTGGCCTCACCACCATCACAGAAACACGCACCTTCGAACAGAGTGTTGCTGCCGGCGAGACCACATTCACGACAGAAATTACCAAGACCATCACCAATTCCGCCGAATATGCCTCCCTTACTTCTGCTGCCGCAGCTTCGGCGTCATCGACGATACAGACTACCACTTCGACCACATCAGCCGCTGCTACGACTAGCGCTGCTGCTTCGAAATCCAGTTCTAACTTGTCCACCTTGATCCCTGCCATTGTCGTTCCAGTGGCCGTTGTGTTATTGGCTTCGTTGGGCTTATTTTGGTTCTTCATGAGGCGGAGACATAGGAGAGATTTGCAAAGCCAACCAGAGTTTGTCATGACGGGTAAAGGAGAAAAATTGAGTAGTCGTTCGACTAGCAGTAGATCCACGAGATCTAATCAAGAGACGGCCGAAACGAAATCCCCCGTGGTCACACAGAAGGAACTTCCTTCGGCAACGTCACCACCTACTATCAAGTCTGAGTGGCCATCTACAAACATTGGTCTTGCTCGACCAGTCACTCCCAAAGAGTCCAACCCAGCTGGACGGAACCAATCCCTTGAACAGCAGAGATCTCTGACAGCAAATTCACCATATCGAAACTTCCGGGGTCCAGGCCAAGGTCCGAGTGCAGGACTGGGCATTGGGCAAGGTCCACGACCAGCGACGGCAGGGCGCCCAGGACAGCCGCCTCAGTCTCGTGATCAAATATCGAGCAGGTCACGTAGTAACAGTACACCTGGCCAGAGAGGACCAGCACCCCAATCAAGATCTGGTCCAGGTCCCGCGCCTAGGACTGCTCCCAGCCCCGTCTTGAGAAATGGACCAAGTCCAGGGCCAAGCGCCTATATCAGCCCAAAGACTTCCCCTCAACCGCCTTCTGCTTTCCGCTTCCGCGATCCTTCACCCAACATGAATCAAGGGAACCGAGCTCAAGCACCATCACGACTTGCGGCCCCCCCACCTGGAGCTTTCAATGGAGCCTCTTCCATCTCACAATATTCGCCCATTGTGAAAGACACTCCTCCCGTGACCAAACCAACACCGGGTAAACAACTACCACCTCCCATCAACACAACTGATATTCGAAGTAAAGGTGCAAAATCACCGGGGTCTGGCAGCCCAGGGGGCATTGGCCTTACAGAGGAGAATCTAAGAATTGCCCGGCTAGCTAACTCGTCTCGGCTGGCTTATACTCCAGCTGAGCCTAGCCCGTCACCGAAACTTCCTCCTCCTGCTACTCGCTCACAACTGATTCCTCGTGAGAGTCCTATCGAAAGCCAAGACCGATTCTTCGGGAACAACAACAACAATCAATCTTCAAAGGCCGCCTCATTGAATCGCCACACCTCAAAACGAGCTAGTGTGATCTCAGATGCCGACGACTACGAAGACATCGACGCCAAATCAGACGTCAGCAGTCTGAACGAGTTTGAACGTTTCGATTTTGGCGCCGGCGTTGCTAGTGGCAGAGGTAGCCCAGGCGGCAACTCGTTGGCATACTTTGCAGCCCGAAACAGTCCTGCTGGCAGTGAAAGAGGTAGTGCCTTTGGGACAGGTGCTATCCAGGAGCGCTGGTGATTGATCTGACTGTTAACCGCTTCATTCTCAGCGACATTCTTTTGTTAAAACTTTTTACTCTCACTGTCTTTTCCCGTCATGTCATGACATTACGATCGTTCTTCTACAGCCTTTTATGTTCATTCTTTTCAGAGGCCACCTGGTGACGAGTGTTCGGAAAAGAAACTAAAAAGTGGAAAGATTCTGCACGCTTGGTACAATTGAACAACCAGCATATGTGTTGATACCCTATGTGTTTGACAAGCGAAATGGGGTCAAAGGAGTTCTATCGTATCACTACATCTTGGAGGGAAAGTGACACATCCGCACATCCATCTACCTCTATATCCTGCCACAACACCTCAAATAATTGCTAAATGAAGCTGGGAAGCTGGAGAGGGAAAGTAAATTAGGGAGAGAAACTGGAGAAGAAACGTTTACTCTTGTATGGAGCACCTAGCATTGGGACGGCCCTTATATTTAATCAGCGCTGAGCCTACATATTCTAGGTGCACGTTCCTCGAGGTTATTTACTTGGGATACATGCTGCCCAGTAGTGTACTCGATGGTAATGGAAACAAGACGACTTTGTTCATAAGGAATTATTTCTTCTGTTCGTTTAAATCGATGAGGTCGTTCTACTGGCATCCTCGACGTGCTGGAGGGGTACGTCAAGCCCTTGCCCTTTGCATCCGGCTCCACTGGCACTAAGACGGATAGGAAGGCATGACCCAGCAACGTCAAGAGCATTTCACTACACACAGATCGTCCTCAAAGCATCTCACCGAAGCATTTCCAGCGCCTTTCCAGCATCTCCAGCTTGGATCCCACGCCCTTGGCGTTGCTCCCCCGCGGTTACCAGCCTAAACTGTGATAGGATCAATTGCCCAGGCATCTTCCCCTCACAGCCACATAACAGCCTCACCAGCCTCAACATGGCCAGACCATGGCCGATTTTTCAGCTATGTAGATGAAGCTGGCGATAGCTGGATTCAGACCTCCATCAGATCATAAAAATACCGGTATGGCGGATCCTTTTTCCATCATAGGAACTGTCGCCTCGGTAGGAAACATCATTGAGCTTCTTGGCAAGTCCATCAATACTATTCGTGAATTGCAAACAAAATGGCAGGAAACCGACCTCATTGCTCTCAGCCTTACCAGTCAAATGGGAGTCCTCAAAGCTGCTTTAATCAAAATACAGGATTGGATCGAATCAGACCCATCCGATGCCCATCACCAGTTGATCATGGACCTGGATTGCTCCCTTCTTTGCTGCAAGACTCTCGCTGGCAAGATCAATGGCCAGCTTTCAGCCCTTCAGCAAAATTCTTCCGATGGATCATTGGCCACGGCGTCCAAGATAAAGCTAATACTTGGCAGTCACGATATTGAAGGGCTACAGAAAATGATCGAGCGACAGACAAATACCCTTACGTTGCTACTCACCGCATGTACCTGGTATGGATGTGCGGCCAATCCCTGCGCTAGAGCCATCTAACAATGTCTTCTAGCAAAACAGTCTCTGAACAGAAGACAATTCTCTTGAAGTCTAGCACTCGCAAGGCGATAGAACGTGTCGAGAGAGATTCTGCGTCGTTGATTGTCCATCGCGATTCAGGTTCCGTTCGCACTAGCTACACAGACAATATGTCAAAATTGTCTGCCGTGTTCGCATTTGACACGGAGCTTTTCACCTCAAAGATTTATGAGAGGGCTTTCCGAGCCAGCTTCAAAGGCCTTCTTCGGCAACGGAGAGAGCGACCAGCCCAGACATTGAGTCTCCCAGAGACCAGTATACCTCACACATCTCTATCAAGGACAAGAGTCAAAGTACTCCTACTGGGTGAGATATTCCAAACGAATAGCTTGAGCTTGCCATTGACCGAGTCACTCTATAGGAGCAATGCCAGCCTCCAAATCAACTCTGTTAAAGCAGTTTCGAATTTTGTACCGTGATGGATTTCTCCAGGACGAATTGGAACATAGCAGAAGTATCATCTGGAGTAATATCCATACATCGTTTAGTATACTATTGGAATGCATGGAAGATGCAGGTATCTCGCTTGAAGATGCGAATAAGGTATGACACAAACCTCACCAAAGCCGAGCCTGCCATTGCTAACCATTGGAAAGCAATTTGCGCAAAATCTTGTGGATCCTTCCGAAGTGATGAGTCCGGCCCTGCATCAGTACCTGCACTCATATAAATCTTTGCTAGGGGATAAAGGTCTGCAACTGGTTCGAAAGGAATACGAATACAAACAATACATGGAAGCATACGAGCCGTAGTATGTTGAATTCCTTGTTACTGCTGAGGCCGACCTGACATGTGCAGCTTCTTCCGTCACCTCGATCGAGTATTTTCTCCTGACTACATTCCTACGATCCAGGATATGCTCCAATTTAGATTAAGGACCACTGGTCTTACGGCGACCCCCTGCGAGATTAACGGGATGACTTACGAGTTTTTCGACCCTGGAGGAGCTCGGTCTGAACGAAAAAGATGGATCCACGTGTTCGAGAACGTTGACGCTATGCTGTTCACTGTTCCACTAGGCGATTATGATATGTGTTTGATCGAGGACTGTAATGCGGTTTGTTTCCCCTGGTATGCAGGAACAGGGAGGTGGATACTGACATATCCCATCAGAACCGACTTGTAGAGGCCCTAATGCTTTTCGAGTCTCTGGCTAAATCACACTGGTTTCCGAATACCGAGATCATCCTCATCTTCACAAAGGTGGACTTTCTGGTAGAGAAGCTCTCTTCCGACAATCCTACTCCGCTCCGCAACATCTTCCCAGATTATGAAAGGGATTCGATGGATCTCGATTCGATCAAAGCTTTCTTCGAGAGGAAATTCCTCGACCTGTGGCATCGAGAGGACGCGTTGTGCATGCACTATATCAATGCCATCGACACTGAACAGGTCAGGACAATGATGTATCAGGTCACGCACGCCATTGAGCAAAGGCGTAGAACCAAGAACAAGGACCTGTTTCAATATGACCCTAACATATCACCACCCACACGATATTTACGATGACGCTCTGGTAGGTGCCGGTGCCTACATGCGTCTGGATATGATGGAACACTCGAAGTTACACCCTCGCTATTGCCATTTACGATTGACATAGTGTAGAGGTCAACTTCAGACTCGACGCATGTAGGAGATGTGTTGACGGAAGGTCATGTAAGCATTGCTTTTTCGATACTGAACCTACACGACCTGGAAACTCCACCTTCGCAAACATGATTAGCCAAGGCCCGGTACGGAGTAGACAAAGTACCAGAGCTCAACGTAGCTTGAGCGGGAGGCGCTGTCCGAGAGGGCGACAATATGGTTTCTGCTACTGACGACTCCGGTCCATGGTTTTTGGCAGTGAGTTCGACTACGTGAGGCGCATGCTAGTAGCTGGACCCTACACACAAAACTCCGACTTCCACCGCTAATACAGCATAGACGATACACGCAATTAAGCTAACCTATACTTCGGCGAGCTCAGACTCGTCACTAAGCGGTATTCGACGATTTCCAGTTTTCGTGTGAAACGCAACCGGATGATTTGAGGACGTCAAATTGTAATTCTTTCACCTAGACGTGTCTAATTCCACTTCACAAAATCCTAAAATGCAAATATCCTGATTAATTTGCTATTTGCATCTCTGCAATTCGAGCGTCCGCTGTTTGAGCGTCCGCCGTCCCAGGTCAATTTTCAGGCTTAAAATCGTCGACTACGTCAATAATACCTGTGTGCGTATTATATTTAAGCCCGACAAACCTAGTGTTCTTATTGATCCATGTCGACGCCTGCAGCGCCTCGATGTCTTCCTTGATGCTATTTTCCAACCTTTCAAGATTCTGTATTTAGCAATATTTCCAGGAACCTTTTTCGTCAAGAAATACACGTACGAGCCTCTAAATCTCACCAAATTGCTCCTCCCTCATACTTTCTTTCTCGTTCTCTGAAACAAGTCGTTTCAAATGCTCTCTGACTTCCTCGTCTGTCACGTATGGCATTCCGCAATCTATCCGGGCCTGATCAGCTGTTGTACGTCGAGGGATGATCACATTTGACAAACGACTTACCGGTATGACGAATCACCAAAATCGTCCCGCTGTTCAGGACCGCCTGCATACTAGCAAGCGATTTGAGGGCAAACGACGCTCGACCTCCAGGCACTCGAACCATTGAAACCACTGGACCTATTTGGCGGATGTGGCATATCCATAATGTTGACCTTTTCCTCAAGCACAAAAGCCACGCGGGGGAGGGTTATTAGAACAAGGCAGAATTTCTGGCATTGAATCGTCGAACTAGTAGTGGTAAGTCTTATTTGAGCACAATTGATCACCACAGTCGTTGAATACTGCAGAGGAAAATAACGGACGTGATGCGGCACCTGTTGTGGAGATCAACCAGGGTACCCGTTCCTAATGTGCGTGTAGCGTGGTTGGAGCATCTTGAGTCGTTCAGTAATCATGGGGAGCTGTTGAGCCAAGTTCCAAATCGTGGGATGTAGCACAGCCTCAGCAGCCCACACCTTGGTTTGCTCTTGTCAAATTTTCTCGCTGTTTCGTCTTCCAGGATTCAGTGCCCTTATTGACCAGGACACGCAGCTATACCAAGAAGATCTATAACCGAATGCAGGCATAAAAGCTGTATCGATGCGAAGTGGCTCTCCAATCTATTGATACTATGCGCTCTTCAGAGCCGTGAAAGGCCGTTTGTGATGGATGATACGTGACGCGACTGATTCATTCCGGTTCAGAGCCGGTAGAAATTCCCTTCCTTTGCCTTCCAACTTTTGCAGCAGAGCTCTGCATTCGAGATACTCGCGACTTGATGGTTCTAACTGTTCGAATGCAAGACGAAGAGGGAATATCACGCGACTTGCCTCTATTTTGCCGCTGCCGCTGCTGAGATAGTCGATGGATGTTTGGTGTATCTCCAGGGCTAGGTTTGTTCGCCTGTTATCAAACCAGTCTCTGCGGGCATGAATGTCTAAAAATCCTTGATTCATTGGATCCACCACACTAGAGCCTGAGGCACCGGTGATTAGCCCTATTGCTTTGAAAATGATGGCGTAGCCAGTTGCACAGGCCATAAGTTGGATTGCTAAAGCGATGACTTTGAGATGTAGACCTGTAGGGCCCGCAGCTGGTGTCGCTTGCTGAGCATGATGATTTCTTGTCAAAACGCTCCCTGAAGCGCTTATAACTGGCGATAGGTAACGCCCACTCAGGTTCTCAACTCTGTTGGACACTTCGGCAAGTTGATCTGAGAGTCTTGTCACGTCGCCAATATGGCTTTCTCCTTTCGATAAAGCATCAGCGGCCTCAAGTAGACCTCCTAGCTTGAGGCCATAGTCGAAGATTACCTGCTCCACTCCTTTATCGGTGTCAATCCAAGGAATCTCTTGCCATTCTTGTTCTTCAAATGCTGACTTCGTGCGCTGTACGAGGCTGTGGTTCATCTGCATACTCATAAGATGAAGGCAGTTCGTTGAGTGAAATCAACTCACAAGCATGTATCGGCTCTGCTCAAACAGTTTCCGTGGCAATAAGGCTCTATGCCGTTGGGGTCCCCGATGCTTCAATAAACTCGCGAAACCGGACACATGTTTCGACCATGTCTCTGGGGTCTCGGACGTGGCTTCAAGAAGCTTATTTTTCAGCAGAGGGTTCTCTTTTTTGATGATGAACTTACCTCATATAGAACCAAGATGCAGATAGTGGCCAGCGTTTCATCAAGCATTGCTAGTTCTTCGTCGTACAAGCACTGCTGCAGCAGATTGAGTGCTCGAACATAGATCTGTCGACCCTTCCCAAGCACGGCAAGTTCACCATACACCTTTCCGTACCTTGTCAGCGAAACTGCCAGCAAGGCCTGATCTAGAGCTGGCTGCCTGTGCATGAGCATGATCACATATTGAAGCCAATGAGAAGTTTTTTCGACTAAATGGTCATGCGTCGGTCGGGCCGGATGAAACGATGCTAGAAACCATGACACATAGCGATCGGCCTCAACGTTTGCACTCTGTATCTGAGGGCCGACGCTGAAGACGTCCCTAGCGAATCCTGAAGCGCGGACGACTTGGTCCCTCACCCGACCACCTTTCCCATCAAGCATCTGGGTCTCTTCTAGCGGCATTCGTCTTAGCACGCCTTGGGTGGTTCGGTTGATGAATACGGGAAATCGTTCATAACCTTCACATACTCGGTTGAAACGAGTACAGTTTTGACAGGCTGGAAAGTTCAGGTCGCACTGTCATAAAGCCATTCAGCCATAGAGAGAAACACTGACGAATGCATGGATAAAATACCTTAATCTTTCTTCTCCTACAGGTAGTGCATCCTCTAGATTTTCTCGCAACTCCTGTCATGTTGAAGAGTTAGCTGCAACTATGCTACCCTTGCTACGGTTGAAATCTGAGGGAGGAACAAATTGAAGTCATAAGTGGTCACGTTATTACATGTCATGTGTGCAACCAATGTCAGCTACCCATCTTTGCGACCAGCAAGAATTCAAGTGTCTGCTTTTAACGAGGTCAAGCGAAGATTTAGTCAACAATTGCCAAGGTATCCTAAGCTGGGAACGGCGCTAAATCTCGCGACTTAGAGGCCTAAAAAGGAATAGGGCAGCGAGCTAAGGAGCCCACCGAGACGAGACATAGGAGGCCTTCGCCGCAGCATGCAAGCTCGACATAGTCAGCATATCGGATTCCTGTGAGCTTTTAACTCCATGTACGGGGAAAGCATTGAGCAATCAGCTTGTCAGCTACATCAAGATGCCGTAGTGAAGGCCCTTAGTCCCCAACGATGAATGATCCGTCTTTTGTTAAATCTCTTTGCGCAATGCGCAGACATGAACCTGGATCGTGTCGAGCCCCCGCTCACATTCTCACCTTACTACTATAAAATGCGACTTAAATCCTGATGAGAAAATTGATCGCCCTGGAAAGAAACCTTTGTTGCATTTCAACCATGGATGCACCATCCGTTCCTGCGAACTTTGTGCCTGCAACGGGCGGCGAAATCATCGACCTTGGGAGAGGGGTAACTTGTCGTATTTTGGAAGATGGGACCAGGACCGGTTTGCTGAAATGCTTCTCCACAATGTGTTGATACTTTCTGAGCAACTCATCTTCTCTTGCTGCAGACAATCGCATCGGAGTCGCCGAGTTCGTCATTCCAGCTGAATCACAAGGCCCACCGCCACATTGGCATGAAATGGTAGGGCTCTGATGGCGCAGATTTCCCGTTACCCTAACAATCAAAAGGCTCTTTTTTTTTTGGAATGTCGATTGCAATGTGGCTGACTTATTTTCTTCATGGTAGCACGATGAAACCTTCCTGATCACCGCAGGGACGATTAGGTTCCATCTCAAGGACGGAAAGCATATAGATGCTACGGTGGGCGACTACCTGACAATTCCACCAAGATCGCCGCATTCATTCTCAAACCCATTCCGTGAGGAAGCGAAGTTCTTCAATACGTATACACCAGCATATTATATCAATTACTTCAAAATGCTGGGCCAGTGGGTTAAGGACGGGGTGAAGCTGGATGCGAGCCACGCAAAGACTGCAATGGCGTATTTCGCTACCCTTGGGATTGAAGGTCCTCTATAGTTTCTGTTGAGGGAATAGATACTTTTATCAAATGCCTTCCCACCGACCTCACAGTTCAAAGACGTTTTCATCCCCAACACTCCATGAGGTAACCAAGTCAAGTTTGCTGGTCTTCCACAATCCATTCCTCTGCGATATCCGGCAGTAAGAGCAGACAGCCAAAAACTCAAATTGGCGCTAGTACACGTGCACCAAGGCGTGTCAAATTCCACAATCTTTCGACATTGATATGAGAGTCTTTGTCCCCTTTGTGTTTCATCCCTTTTATTCCGCTCAGATCATCCACCTCACGAGCGAGGAACACCTCTTTTCATTATAAGAGCTTTGCCTCATGCCTCATCAAAGACGTCTGGCCCTCTGCTGAACGCTGAACAACACATTTGGAACGTCTCGATAGACAAACCGACATTGGTAAATTGGTATTGCCTCTTTGACACAATCAAAGCACATTCCAGGAGCAAGTTGTTTTCGCCGCTTAAGCCAGGGTTTGATACCCAGGCAGATGGGAAATACGAGTTTCAACGATGAAAAAGCGGCAATGCACGCCCTTGTCTCGGCCGTTAAAGCAACACAATATTGCATTGCTTCTCAGCATGCCTTGCTTTGTCCAGGAAATGTTTGCATCAGCGTAGAGTCTGCGGGAGGTGGCAAGTAAGGGTCTTCTCGGCTTCACTCAGCTGCCACTGCTTCCTTTTACAGCCACGGAGATCAACCTACCTTCTCTGGCCGGCTATGAATTTGCACGAATTAAATCCAGGCTTCAATGGTACACGGAGAGAGACGTACCATACAGACATAGCTACCTGTTGCATGGTAAATCCGGATGTGGAAAGACTTCTCTCGCAACGGCCATCGCAAGGCTCTTCGGACTGAAAGTAAAGTCGATTTCTCTCCTCGATCAAGGCCTCACGGACGCGAAACTCCTCAAGCTGTTTCAGCAAACTGGAACTGGGTGCCTCGTCCTACTGGAGGACATTGACTGCGCTGGAATTGGACGTGAGATTGCGATGAAATTAGAGGATGTAAAGACTCGGAAAGCGATGACCAAAAAGGATTTAAAGAGGCTGGAACAATACGCAGTTGCCAATGTCATCCCAGCGGAGGCGTCTGGGGTCACACTCTCAGGCTTTTTGAACGCCAATGATGGTGCATTTGCAGTCGAAGGTCATTTGGTAAGCCTTCACTTCCCTCACCGTCCGTTGCATATAGGAGTTCGAAGCTGTCCAAGTTCCGAACTTCCATATCCGAGTGTCTCAATGTGAGGTGAACGTTCCATTCTGTTCTAGCTGATCATGACAACCAACCACCCGGAGCTCCTCGATGAAGCGTTGAAACACCCTGGCCGTGTAGATGGAAAGATCTTCTTGGGACCCGCCATGAAAGGACAAATCCGCGACTTGTTCTTCCGAATGTACTCTCCGACTCGTCCAAGCAAAGTGCTGAAGTTTGACATCAACACCATTCCTGCCTTTGGCAGATGCCTTTGCAGAAGCCGTCCCCGAGGACACGTTTACCCCCTCGGAGCTTCAACAACATCTCCTGACCTACCGCGTGCGGCCACAGAAGGCTGTCAACAATGTGTCAGAACTAAGCCAGTGATCATCAAAATCAGGATGGTTCGTCAAGCATTTCTAAACAGCTTGAAGAGCAGGACGATGGTACATGGGACGATAGTGTATGGGACGACGAGGAGGAGGACAATGAGGAGGATTGCAAGGAGAATGGCGAGTTCACGGCGGCGGAGGGCAGCAGTTGACGTTCCAAGAGTATGCTGTAGTAAAAATAAAAAGTGACCACGTCGACGAATACAAGTTGGCGCAGAAGCGTACTAGGCGAGCATCATCTGACGACACGAGATACTTCTCTGATAGACTCCAGCACTCACGATACATTGATATCCGTTGAGGTCCAAGTGTACCTCGAGCCTATGGTGGTTGTATAGAACAGTGGGAGAAATGTCACCCGACAGTTTCAACACATACATATGCGCGTTGGTCCCGGAATCGACCTGGAAAGCATCGTATCTGGATTCGTGATACTTCCCTGGTAAGCTTCAGCACTAACGCGCCGTTGACATATGTTACAGTCAAAGTGTACTTCAGTACTATAGTAATTTATAGAACATTGGTAAGAGCGTGTTTTGATAATCCTAACATATACACAGGCGCGTTGTCGCCGGAACCAACCAGGGAGCCATCGTCCCAACTATTTCGCGGAGCGGCTTGATCACGGAGCTAGTGTACATTGAACTTAAACTCATCCCCCCTGTCGAGGTAGACCACTTTATCGCTGAGCCCTGCTTCCGTCACCGCGTCCTTGAAGTCCGAGAGCGGGGAGAGAAAGACCGAGTAGTCGCTGTGCATACAAATGTCAACGTACGTCAAGACAGACCAGATAGCACGGGGAACCAAGACAGAAAAAGAACTAGCAGCAGATGGGCTATAGGAGGCAGGCTTACTCATAGTGTATCGGAATCGTTAGGTCCGGCTGCACAAGCCGCAGCAGTTGTACCCCTTGCTCGGCGTCCATGGTCAGCATGAGCAGTGGCATATGCGGCCCCGGAACCGTGGTGCCACCCAGATGGATGAGCATCAGATCAATCTGCTTGCCGGCGTGGGTGTACAACTCGGGGATCTTCTCCAGCTCGGAAACGTAGAGCGTGTCGCCGGAAATGTAGATTCGATACCCGCATTCGAAGACGTCGGCGGCGGCGCTGGAGTATCCCAGCTCGAGCATCCATCCGTTTGTGGGTGGAATGGCGCCGAGAATGTCGTTTGCCTTTGCGATCAGGCCGTCGCCGACGTGCTTGCCGGGCATTCCTGTCACGTGGACTCGAGGTTTTCGGGAGGCGGAGGAGGTTTCCGGGTTTGATGCGAGGTCGATAAACATATCTTGCCAGGCGTCAAGGGCGTGGACTGCGGTGAACGATTCCTCGCCCTTTGATGAAAGATGCTTGTGTGCATGCGGTGTCGTGATGATTGGCAGGTCGCGCCTTAGAGAAGCTTCGACTTTCTGATCGAAGTGGTCGCCGTGGTAATGCGACAGTAGCACGAGGTCGATGTGCGGCAGCTCATGCAAATCCACAGCCGGGTTCGTTTTGCGATTGGCACTCACTCCTGGCCCCAAGTGCACATGGTCTCCGGCGTGCAGAAAGTTGGGATCCGTCATCAGTCGAAGACCTTCCCATTCCAAGATGGTCGTCGCGGTTCCTACGAAGAAAATTGAAGCGTTGAATTCCTCTGTTCCAGCGGACGTTTGTTGAGGACGACTCTGGCTTGATTTTGCTACCGGCAAACGTTCTTTCAAAGCAGCTCCCTCGCTATCTCGAAGTGGAGACTGCTTCTTATTAGGGTCGACGATGAGGCTCGGATTGGTAGGCATCGTTGGTAAACGCGCGATTCCCACAAATTATGCTGATATTATCCTCATCATTCCGCCGTATGCCTATGAGGGGAATTGAGTTCGAAAAAGAAGAAAGCAAATAATCGCTGTCTTTTATATGACGAGGACATGACGACATGTGGAAGGACTTCCAATCCGGGTCGCTGTGAAAGAGTTGGTCAAATGAGTACAAATGATTTATTCAGTTTGGGACCTGCTCTTTTAGGAACGGGATGGCCAAGAGAAGTAACGGGTGTGGCGAATCATTGAGCTGGACATGATGACCGCATCGGGGGAGTTAGCAAGAACCCGGCTCGATCTTTGAATACGGATGAATGCTCTACCTAATTCTCGGGCTATGACAAAGGAACAAAAAGGGGGTTTTGTTGTCTAGATATGAGTGGTCGGGGCGTGCAGGCACTTCAAGAGGCATTCAATTAAAGCCAGTCTTGATACATTTCGGCTATTTCCGGTGGAACAGTGAACAAAAGAAGCGACAAGGGAACGAGTCAACCACTCCATGACCGTCGAGGCGGAATGTTGAGTGCGATGAGAGAAAGAAACGCCCCTTGGGTGAAATAATCGCACGATAGTCCAGTGCATTTGTCTACCCGATGAGTAGGCAGCGGCGGCTTTCTATTTAAATCAATGCTTACAATTTCTCGAGTGCCTTCGATTTCGGGCCTACGCCCGTAGGATCTTGGCCTGTAGTCCAAGTAATCGTCAAGTGCACCTTTTCGATCCTCCACCTGCTCTGCCCGTCCGCATCTTGGTCCTTCCTCAAGATCCAGTGGTAGAAGCCGCCCTCGTCGAAATGGTCGTCATACACCTCCCGCCGCTTCATCCACTGAGCGATGCAATTTGTGCGAACGAAGGCGCGTGTGCGGGATGTTTCGTCGGGAAATAAGATGTCGAAGTTCGAGGACAAGAGTTGACAGCGCTCGAAGTACGCAACGCCCCCGAAAGCCCAAGATCCCATGCCCGCGCGGCCCATGTGCGAGCCGTAGGGATAAACCGCGACGCCATCGACGCAGAATAAGTTCTCCCATTCCTGGCGCTTGGTCAAGTCGAAGCAGGCGTCATCGTGTAGCGCGGTATAGTGATTCAGGAGGTGTTGAATCGCTTGGATGTCGAGGGCACGAGCAAGTGAGGTTTGCGTTTCTTGCAGAGAGGACTGTAGGGAGCTCACAGTGGCTCGGAGGGATGCTAGCTCCGATATTATGGCTTGAGGGTCTTGTGCCATGGCTCTCAGGCGAGAGGAGAAGAAGACGTGAAGGCTAAGGATGAGCTTGTTGTGTGAAGATGTTGCCGATAACTTCCTCCTGCCCTGAAGACACCGATACCGTCCTCACAGCGTGAGCAACATCAGCTCGGAACAACTCTTAAATAGCTAACGTTGAGAACAGTTCCGGGGAAATCGCTTGGCCTTCTCCATATTACCATCTCCTCCACAAGTTCCTCCACGACAGGAGTGCATCTTGTGGGGTTGGTGGCTCCTATCCAATAGGAACGCGTGGAGGGCGAGTGGAATAACCAATTGGGATGCGTGGAGGGGCATGGGTCTTCGGACTATGCACCTCTCTGCGTGGATGGGAGATGTATTGCCGAGAGATTAGTCTCGGTGGATCCTCAAGCATGGCAGGAAGAGTTCACAGATACGCATGTATATCTGGGGATTTGCCCCAGGTGTCGTTTACCGAAAAGCGAACTTGATAGTCACCACTAGAACTCACACCACGCCGCGACACGCAGAATGTCTCCATCTAGCAAACCGTTCTTGGGTCTGAAAGGCACTGCGCTTTCATGGGCAATCACCTGTTGCTCAGCCAGTGCTTTCCTGCTATTCGGGTATGACCAGGGAATCATGGGGAGCATCATCTCTACTCCTTACTTCCTTGAAGCCGTCCACATCAGGGTGAGATATCCTGCAGATTTCACCATCAGGGGTCGTCACTGATTGTTGAAGGCAACCGACGCGGACACGATCTCGACGGTGGTCTCCATCTATGATATTGGATGCAGTAAGTCATTCAGTCGAAAGCACTCCAGCTCTCCAAATGCCGTGAAAAATTGATTGTGTCTTAGTGGTCGGGTGTCTGGTTGCTGTCGTCTGGGGTTCGTCTCTTGGACGTAAACGTACAATTGGAATTGGCATGTCCATCGTAAGTTTTCAGGACACTCGTGTTGATGACAAGGCTAATTGATGAGGTGTAGATGGTCGTGGGCAAGTAAACCAGCACAACAGATCACACACATATTGACATTCTTCAAGGCGCGGTCCTGCAGACTGCTTCGTACAGCGTTGGACAATTGATTGCTGGAAGGATCGTCTCGGGCATTGGAAATGGCATGAACACTGGAACAGTCCCGACTTGGGTTTCCGAGACATGCAAAGCCAAGCATAGGGGACAGCTGGTAGCAACCCAATTGTCCATTGCGGCTTTCGGTATTGTCATCGCGGTGAGTTTCTAAGGTCGTACGCCTCTTCAGATTCGCACTGATAAGCCGACCTTAGTATTGGATGAATTATGGCTTCTTCCATCTTACCGGCCAAGTAGTGTGGCGGTTTCCAATCGGTAAGAGTTTCTGCGTCTCGTTCTTTATAGGGCTAATTGGTTGCAGCTTTCCAAATCGTCTTCGCTCTGGTGACAATTGCTGCATTGCCTTTCCTTCCTGAGAGTCCACGTTGGCTGTATTCGAAGAGTCGAATTGAGGAAGCGGACATTGTCATGTCGGCACTCAAGAATCTCCCAATCGAGCACGAAGTGGTCCAGGCCGAGCGCAGTGAGATCCTTGCGGCAATTGCCCTGGAAGACCATTTTGGCGAATACAATCTCAAAAACATCTTCTATGACCGGTCGGGTCAGAGGATTCCCTTCCGAATGGCTCTCGCCTTTATTATCCAAATGATTCAGCAATTACCCGGAGTGAATATTGTGATATATTTTGAGTCTCCCTTACTGCTTGCAACGGAGGGAGAATTGCTAATCGTCATTTGCAGACTCAAGCACCGTTTTTGTGCAATTGGGCATTTCCGCGAATCTTTCACTCATTTTGGGCGGAGTGGCTTCATTAAGTTTTTGGATTGGATCACTATTCGGGATTGCGTTGATTGAGAGAGTGGGACGGAAGAAACTGCTTGTTTCGGGAACGATACCAATGCTGATCGGGTATTGTATATACACGCCGATGGTCAAGAATGGAGGTACTGGACAGCTTTGGGTGGCCTTTGGGGCGACTTGTTTGATATGCGTTGCGTTTGGATGGAGCTGGTTGCCAGCGTAAGCAAAACATGAGAGGCTTCATAACAGCAGCTGACATTCGACAGGCCGTGGTGCCTTGGACCCGAGTTGGTGCCTGTTCGGTACAGACATATTGGGAACGGTCTGAATGCGTTTGCTAACTGTAAGTTACGACTCTGTTGGAGAGGAGCGTACTGACTGACTATTGATTTCAGGGACATTCACCTTCATCATTGGTAAGTGCGGGGCGCAACAGTTCGGATTCTGATATTCTGACGTTTTGCAGTCAAGGTTGGGCCCATAGGCATCGCCAATATCCATTGGCGGCTGTATATTGTGTTCATCATCTTCACCTTTTTGCAATTACCTATCGGTAAGCGTGCTCGATCAAACATGCTGCGGAACATCTGAACTGATCAAAAAGTAGTATGGTTCCTGTACCCCGAGACTCGTGGATTGACTTTGGAAGAAATTGATACGCTCTTCGTCAAAGACCACGCGGCGATGGATACCTTGACAGAGAAGGCTGAGGCAGTGCGACATCTCGAGGACAAGCATACTGGGGTTGCGCATTCGGTTGAGGCTGCATGAATGAACATAGTCAGCGGGAACAGCTTGGTAGTAAGCTACTCCATAGTTGAGAGTCGAAATATTACATACGTTGCCACCTCATAGATGGACATTTTGCGACGTAAAATTCGTGTCTCTTAATCAATTCTGTCGAACTATCGTAATATTCACCTAGATGGCTTGTGAAAGTCAGCTTCCGGAACAGTTCCGAAGTAGCACAATGAAGCTATCCGTATCTTGGTTGGATTTTGGCCGAAAAGGAGGATGATAAAAGGGATGAAGGGAGGAATGAGGAAAAGGAGCACGAGCTGAGGTTGAGAAACGTGGGGTACATGACGCTAAGAAACTTTGACTCACCATAGGTACTTCCAGTCTGCAACATGTCGAACTTCACCAACAATGAACCCCTCAAAGTCAATGAAAATGCCATGATGCAATACAGAGACATCGCTCCTGACCTGAAGCGGGATCATGACTCGATCTTAGGCTCCCCCGCCTCGAACGTACCTACTCAAGTCGGTTTGAAAAGAACAAAGACTGAACAGGCGTGTGCGAATTGCAGATCATTGCGTCGGAAAGTACGTCCTGGTTTCCGTACTTCCATACTGGAGAAGGACTAACGAGCTCCTGGCAAGTGCGATGGAGGGAGTCCATGTAAGACATGCTTCCAAAACTCGCTTCCCGTAAGACCTCTCTTTCCAAAAGGCCAAATCTACAAGATTGACAGTCATGAACAGTGCCATTATGGGGGAGATGCTCGAGCTCCTGAGAAACTCACTCTGGCAAGAGCTATGAAGTGTGCAACACTTAAATATCCTTCTCTTGACAATCTCTAACAGCATCTATCTTCCAGGAGGATTGCTCAACTTGAAGACCGTCTCCGAATTTACGAAGGTTATACCACAGGTCGAGATCGAGATGATCCAGCCGTCGGCGTCTCTCGGCATTCTGAGCAGGTCTATGGCTCTCTCCCTGCCACAGTCCCAAATGAGGATGACATGGAACATTTACTACGAGGCGTCAATTATCTCACCATTGGGACCCGTAATCCTGAATTTTATGGCGGCTCCTCACACAATGCTATCATTAATGCCGTCGAAGCAGAAGACGAGGCAGGGGAAGAAGAACAGGCTACGTCACGCCCGGAGTGGCCGCTTAACAGGGCGCGACTATGGCTTGACAATCCATCCAGCCTCCGATTTGCCCAAGTCACAGGAGCGTCACTACCACCGAGATCAGTTGCTGATGAATATGTCAATCGATACTTTCAGACTGCTCACCGCCTCTATCCAATACTAAATCGATCCACCTTTATGGAACGATACAGGAACTTCTGGGAAGGCTTGCCCACGGAAGGAAAGGGCTACGAACTTTGGGCAGCAGTTCTGTACATGGTTCTCGCTCACGGACACCAATGCAGTACAGTCGACCCAGACGACAAAGTACGGAATGCCGCACTCGCTACCTCTCACGGGGAAATCTGTTTCAATCTGGCAAAGTCTACCTTTGCGGATGTACCATTCTCAGGTGGAGATATGTCTGCTGCAAACTCGATGTTTCTTGCGGTAAGCGCATTCTGATCTACTCAAGTTAATATAACACTGATTTGACTTCTAGTTTCTCTGGCTTTTCAATCAGCAAAGACTTCACGAAGCGTACGCCATGCTTGGGACCGCTGCTCGTGTGGGATATGCGATTGGCATGCATAGAGAATGTATGCAGCTTGACGCCCATGTACTTGATATCAAAGGCTGGTGTGCGACCTGGTGGTAAAGTGTAATGTCTGAGTGTTTGATACTACTGATCACTGACATTGAACAGGTGTCTGTTCATTTATGAGACGTATGCTATCTCACGGTATCATGCATAGATTGAATGGTCTGACTCTCCTAGGGAACTTGCGGCTCAATCAGGCCGTCCATGTGGAATCCAGCCCAGAGAGGTGGACGTTCGACCTTTCCCTCTTGACACTTCACCCATTGACCTTCAATATCTCGAACGCATGCGGCAATTCTCGTATCTAGCCTGGGATGCCTATGAGCAAGTCTATTCGCTGGCCTTCAAGCATTCGGGAGTAAGCGAACGGGCTGCCGCCCTCAGTGCGGCGGATACCGCAATTTGCTCCTGGTATGATGGCTGGTACCACGATTCGAGCTGGTCAAAAGAGCCTCATGGACTCGTTATACGATTGCGTAAGTATCTTGTCTTTTTCAGTAGGATGAATAAGCCTTGATTTAATGTGGACGATCTAGGTTATCTAAATCTTAGAATTCTCCTCTATCGCGCTTTTCTCAATCTCGTTGTTCAAAAAAGGGAGAAGCAGATCGAGGTCAAAGAAGAAGCGGTCATTGCAGCATCAAAATGCATTGAAATGGCCATGACTCTCGTACAAGTCACGACTTCGTCGATCAACCCTGGGAGTTCAGGTACTCTTCAGGCAGTGGTTTTTCATGCTATGGGCTATCTTTGGAATGCGGCACTGACTCTTCTCTTGTATGTGAGGAGTGAGGCCGCTCAAGAGATACTGTCCCCAACAACGCCAGACCGGGGTAAGATCGTAGAGAATATCGAAGCGAGTGCAACATTCTTCGCCATACATCAACAAGCATTACCATTTGCACAAGTGGCCGCCGGCAAAATTCGTCGATTGTTGAAGAAAGTGACGGCGGGTTTTGCCATAAGCGACACACCGAGCACTACCACAGACATCCATGCCGGGTTTACTGTCCCCAATCTCGAATCGCCGGATCGAATCCTAAATTTCGTTCCGGGATTCGACGTTCCAAGTTTTGATATCCCGAGATTCAATTTCGATATCGGCTTTGCAGAAACCCCACACCCAGACGACACGATTGATGTATCCGAACAGCACACCAGTCGCTCTGGCCCCCAATGGATACCAGAAGGAGAGGGATACTATTTCTACACCACTCCGGATACCGATTAGCAGGAAGGCGGCTTAGGGTTCGATTGTTCGAGACCAGGAAACCACATGGCACGAAATCCTAAGCTCCATCGTATCGGGTTGCAAAGTCATCATGATGCCACTTCTTGGGGACTTGAGGACCAAGGCTCGGAGGGAAGTGGGAGTCCATCAATTCTGCCAATGGGAATGCGCGGAGCGGCACTCCGCAATATGGGGAAACATCCAGCAAACACCCCGCCCACCATCTTTGTCCTTGTCCTTGTGCAAAACCCCGAGATGTCGGAGAAGATGGATCAGTGGGTGTTTTACGGCAGGCTAAACCCCGGTTGCAATCAGAGATCATGCATGGCGATCAACACGAGAAGAATGAGCACCTTCTATTCCTTCCGTGAAACCAGCAATTCTTTTGAAGGACATCCAAGATGTCTGTGCGGCCGGCATTACTCCCGTTGAATCATCCCCTCTCATATTCGTATTCACCTACAAAATCTCACGTTAATGGCTCTCAAGATGTAGCCAGCACAAAATCCTCTCTATCAAACCCTTCAAGTCTCGAAAATAGAGTGAAGTACCTATACGAGCATCAACAAATCACCGACTTGCTCAACGAATATGCATACGTTCTTGATGTGTGTATGGTCGACCACGGAGCGGCGGAGAAGTGGGCTGCTCTCTTCACTGACGACTGCGACGTCACATACCCTTTCGGAAATCATCAAGGCAAGAAAGGTCTGGCCACTTGGGCTATGAATGCCGAGACAAGATTCCATCGGATGTTGGTTAGTTTCACCTACCTGTACTTTACAATACGCAGCGTACAAGTCTATGAGCCGGAACTATTCCCCTCTTCCTTACGCCGATACAAGAAGTATTCTGACCAACCTAGCACGCCTCATCCAATTTCACCATCACATTTGACACCAATTTCAACAACATCGCACACGCTCGCACGGCCCTCCACGCGGTCTGCGGCATCGACGCCACCGACTTGGGAAAGACGTTCCACGAAGGTGGATACTACTACTGGAGTTTTCGCAAGGATGAACAGCAGCAAGGTGGCAAGTGGAGGATCTCGTACTTGTTTCTCGATGTCAATTGGACGAGTGGCGACTCTTTGGGCTTGAATGAACCGGGTGCCGCGAACGTGGATAAGGGGAACGGGAAGGGGGAGGGGGTGTTGAAAGCACATATATAGATAGAACGAGGCATATCTAGTATGAACACGACATTTCGAAACGATGTTTCAAGGAAGCATAAATATGGTAAAAATGCGCAGGTCTTGAAAAGTGGAAAGATAAGAAAGTGCCGTTGACGGAGGGGGTATCACTTCATTGCCTCTATAGTTGAAAAAAATCTAACCCAGATTCGAAAAAGACATCAAAGAGGATGAATTAAGCCTCACCCCAGATGACCTCCCTTCAGAAAAACCCGTTTCTCGTTGCAGTCATTCCATCATGCCGTTTCTCGACTTCAATCGTGCCCGACCGAAGCCTTTTGTTGTTGTTTTTTCATTCCACGTTTCGTTTGTGGTCCTTTGATATTCCCCAAGAACACCCGGAAGAGTGTGTGAGCGAGGGAGATCCCTCTCCCCCAAACCAGCTTAATGCAGTGCTCATACCCAAAGATCCCTCGTCGTATACATGCATGAGATCGGGAATAGATTTCTCCACCCCTGAAAAAGCCTGCACCCCATCCTACATCCTACTCATCACTTGCCCCGTCCACGACAACCCACCGTCCCCTCAAATGGCCCGCACGTCCAGCATGTCTGACATGTTTCGCAACATGCCTTCTACGGAGGACATTCTTCTCCCCCTCAACACCGCCGGCACCACTCTCAACCAGCAACGACGAGCGCGGCTCGAGCGCGAGTTCCGGCTCGGAGAGCACGAGCGCTGAGCCGACGCTGCGTTTCCCCTGCCACTGCTGAAACTGGCGGCGGTCGTGGTCGTGGGAGAAGTAGTCGTCGCTGAGCGCGGAGACCGTCGTGTAGGTGACGTCCGTCTCGGTCACTGTGACGGTCATGTCGTCATCTTCTGCATTTTCATTTTCGGTCGCGAAGACGGCAGGGGTGGGCGCGGGTGTGATGTCTGCAGGCGGTGGTGGGGGTGATGACGATGAGGATGTAGCGGCGCCATAGACTTCGTTCGTGCTGCCGTCGGCGTCGACTGCGACGGCCATGGCAGGGCCGGTTGTTGCGGTGGGGGCGGAGGCGTTCAAAGATAAAGAGTCGTCGCTGGACGACGATGCAGGGGTGCCCGTGGAGGCAGCGGGTTCGGCGACGAAGTTCGCCGCGGTGCCCCAGGCGCGTGTGTGTCGGCCGTCGCCGCCGCCCCAAGCGGAAGCTGAAGCCGAAGTCGCAGGCCAGGGTGCGCTGGAGCCACCGGGTGGAAGGGGCACGCTGGCGGTGGGCACAATGGAGGTGAAGGGGGAGCCACTGCTGCTGGGCTGGCTGGGCGAGCTGGCTCCATTTGACTGGTAGACCTTGAGCGAGTTGACGGACCAATACGCGTCCTGGAACGCCGAGGGGTTATTCTGGACGAAGTCCTCGCACGTAGCGGCTTTGGAGCCACAGGTCGCATCGCTGGACCAAACGCTTCCAGCCCAGTCGCCGCAGAACGTCGTGTCAAACACGATCTGGTGGTCCATGAAGAAGTTGTCGATGTTGCAGCCGCCGTTGCCAAACTGGGCCATGGGTTGGCCCCAGCCGCTGGTGTCGGGATTCCCAGCCGAGATGTCTGAGGGGATGGCGGAGCGGGGGAAGAACCAAATGCTGATGCCGGCGGAGGTCCACTCGGTGGCGTAGACGCCGCCCTGGCCGTTGTTGAAGCCCGTGCCGTAGGAGTCGTCGTTGCCCGTGAGGATCGCGCAGCCCGCGTTGCCAGGCTGACCGGAGGCATCGACGTAGCAATTGGGGGTGGAGATTGAACCGGAGAACAAGCCTGTGTTGGAGATGCTACAGCCCGAGCCCGTGTGCAGGGCCATCGAGTTGACGGCCTGCGAGTTGACGCCCTCGATGATGTCGATCTCGCCCGCGTTGGGCCAGTTGGGTCCCACGGTCCAGAAGGCCGGCCACGTCCCGCACACGCCGCCTGGCATGTGCGACAGGTCGAGGATGATCAGTCCGTGCGTGTACGACTTCTTGCTCGTGAGTCGCACGCTCTGTCTTCCTGAGCCAGAGGCCTTGTTCGTGGAGTCGACGCCCATGTAGACGGCGTTGTTGTTCGTGTTGATGAGCCCGCCGCTCTGAGCGGTGCTCTGGGAGACATATTGCACGTAGCCACCTGTCGGGTCGGCGTCCTATTTCCATTTGGTTAATATTTTTTTGGCCTTGGTTTAAAAACAAAAATAAAGGGCTCATCCTTACTGTGAAGAAGTCAAACATGGAGAAAAATTGATCAACGCTATAGTCATCCTCGAGCACATATCCAGCTGTGCTGAAAGAGACCAATCCCGCCAGGGTCACGATAATTGATGAAGCCAACATTTTTGCTAGAAATGTAGTATATAATATCAATGATAATGATGTTGATATTCGGGTAAGGATCGACGGGGTATTGTAAAGATAAAAGGAGTGACGAAAATAGGGCTTCTTTGAAAGGAATGGACGCAAAAATATGCTGGCTTCAACAAAGCGAACGACGACGACGACGCGACAAAGAACTCACGGGTGAATGACCTGCTCACACGTAGAGAAAGGGAACAAGAAGAGAACTCGGACCATGTCAGGAGTGGCAAGACTCAGCTGCATATATGTATACACGAGCAGAGGAGTGGTGCCGTGAGGGGTGGATGCCACTATCGAGGGCGAGGTATGTCCGTACTGGCATGGCAGAGACAAAAGGGGGCGAGGCTGGTCTAGGTCCACCCCTATGGGTCGGGTGGTGGACGGTAGGGTCTGTAAGGGTGGGGGGAAGTCAACCATCTGTCCAAGAAAAACCCTTGGGTCCATAACGCATTGGCGCCATGGAACTGCACCGGATCAAATGCACAGGTTTCTGCGCGGCTGACTTGCAGATCGCTCGATAAATGGTCCAAGCTAAAGGGGTTTCCCGTCCTCGGAGCGGATGATCTTGGTCAACAAGTCACTCGGA
This sequence comes from Cladophialophora exuberans, assembly GCA_030068005.1. Classification (NCBI taxonomy): domain Eukaryota; kingdom Fungi; phylum Ascomycota; class Eurotiomycetes; order Chaetothyriales; family Herpotrichiellaceae; genus Cladophialophora; species Cladophialophora exuberans. The sequence goes on from JANSVK010000117.1 coordinate 84,402, forward strand.
CTTTCGCCAACAAGGCTAGATAGCTCGAGCCCATGCAAGCACTCTAGCTAGACACCATGACTATCACAAGGCACTTCTCGAGAAAAGAGCACCCTCTGCTATGCCTGGTGTCTGAGACTTGATTACAGGAGGATCAAAGGATACATTGATTTTCCTTCCCTCCTTGCGCTGAGGAAAGGGCTGATTGACTTTTCGGTGATGAACTTCTCGAAGGGGATCGGAATTCTGCCAATCGTAATGGCAGAAATAGCATGAAACATTGGTCGCAGATGGATTGCCGTGGCGTGCTGTGCAGCCAGTGCGTGCGTGGTCGACGCGATTATCACTCCCCGCATGGATGAAACAAGCCGATGGCGAGCTCGGAAGTCAAAAGGTACGTGCACAGCTAGAACAGGCTCGCAGTTGGTCATGAGCCAGATTGGAAAAAGGAGGAAGAAGCGGTCGAAAGGGGCGTTTAGGCATCGGACAGGGAGCCAATCGGAGACTTCTATTCCCCAGTCACGTGCGAGGCTGGATTCCTCGCTTCTCACTTCGAAACACAAGGCGTGTCAGTTCGACGGGGCAAGCGGATAACCAAGCGGATAAGCCAATTCGCTTCACGATAAAAAATTCTTTTTTCAATTCTTGTCACCAGTGCCCAGACTACGCACAAGCTGGACAAATTAGTTGAGGACCTCCATCCTCCATCTGTATCTGCGCCTGGCCTTGTTCCTGGCTCAAGCACTTTTGGTGATACAAGTGTCGACAAGAAAAGATCACTATGGGGCCCAACTCAGTTGCCACCTGATTGGATCCACCTGAGCTCTCAGCCTCAACTTCTAGTGGTTCTTGGGCGCTCACGCCGACTGCGGCTTTGCCCTTGCCACGCCCAACCTCCTCCTCTTCCGTAGAGTCGACTTCTTGAGCTCGCCGACGACGAGCTAGTCTGGCTGCTTCTCTCTTTTCCCATTGTTCCCACATCTTCTCTCCACTTCCAGGACCCCACACTCGTCGGCGACACACTTCGCAAACTTGCCCTCGAGGTCTCCAGCCACGTTGCCTAAGAGCTGTTACTTCGTCGAGGCGGACAAACACGTCCTTGTCTAGCATTGTGTTTGATAGTGCCAAGAGTGATTCCTCATAGGCATATGCCGAGAAGATCGAGCCAATAACGTTTCGCAGTTCCGACAAGGATGGGCTTGCTTGTGCAGCCTGGGAGAGGAACGCCCGTAAGATCCGAAGAAAGGTCATATCCCGACCAGAGGAGCCTTCACGCAGCGATGCGGTGCTGGCCAGGAGGGTAGTGAAAATCTGCTGAATCACAGTTCGGAGTGTAGTCGAGACCTCGACGTTTCTTTCTTGTGAATCACTGACAGACAACTCCCTTGCGATTCCTACCACGCAGAGAATCAATTCAAGCCAGAGATTCTCTTCGAAAGACAATGCACGTGTTGAGCTCGCAGACCTTCTGGGAGATTTGGATACCGTGGTTGCTTTGGGGGCGGATTTCATTTGCCCTTGACACAGCCAGATACCTACTCGAGTGTACTTCTCCACTGCCTCGAGGATACCAGTGTTTGGATGATGAACCGAAGCGTTGTCAGCCTGGTCGTCGTAATCTGATTCCAGGCTCTTCAATGTGGAGCCAAGGAAAGACAGATGCCTGGTTAATCGGCTCATCGCTTCCTTCACTTGCCCTTGTCGGACTTGTAAAATCACAACAGCATCAATGATTCCCCTATCCTCGATTGTGGGAAGCACTTCGGCGAGCCGTATATCGCCCTCTTTTATGTTCTCCACATAATCCTTGACGTGGGTCGAATCAAATTGACAAAGACGGCGCACATACAGTTCCATGATCACATGGCCATATTTTCGCTGAGAGCGTAGTCTGTCGTCAGGCTCTAAAAGTGTTCGTAAATATTCGTACTGTGCGAAATGATCATCGGACAGCACTTGCAGAAAGGTTGGGTGCATATCTTGAGCGACTTCGTCGATGGTGGTGGCAGTCTTCCGTACATCAATGCTAATAAGATCAATGGCATGTCTTTCGATTGTGTCCCTGACATCCTTCCGTTGCTGGTCTCCTAATGTAGATTCGGCTCGTAGAAATTCGGTGACTGCGGAGAACACACCTTCTTGGTCATCGTCGTCAAGAAAGAATGCCGATATCATATCAGAATATTGGTGTTCTTGTTTGAACACGGATTTCAACACCCGATAGAACTTGGCTTGTTGGAGTAAAGGAACGAAATCCAAAACGTTTGGCGGTTGATAGATCGAGAGCAGATATTCTAGGCTGAGTTGAGCATCTTCTCGCATGTCTTCATCGGGGTAATGGCACAGTCGATTGAAAATTTCTTGTAGGACTGTACCTGAAAAGACCATGTACTGAGGATATTTGGCCAGATTGCGGGCAACAAACATGTCCAAGTAAATGGTTTCATCAGGATCGAAGTCGGATGACATGACTTCCAGCAGGATCCTAACCACGTACTGGCGAGTGTATGTCCGCTTCGAACCTTGGTTTGCTGCGAGACTGTGAAGAGTATCATCATCTCCAGAATTTAGGTAGCTGTCTTCAAAGGCTTCGTTGAGGGCGGCAATAAAACTTGCGGTATCGAAGCGAAGCACTCGAGACAGCTGCTCGAAAGAAGTGGCAGGGTTCGAGGAGGCATCACTCTTTCTTTTGGCAACTCCATTCGCTCTTGGACTTCCGGAAAAGAAGAATTCGTAAAGCTGACCTTTCGCTTGTATTGCTTCTTGCTCATCCATGGCATTTCCAGTTGGATAGACTCGACTCGTCAAGATGAATGAAATATACGGGAATACCTTTTGAGCCAAGGCGTATCTATCGACAACATTGACTGCTTGTTGGTGTGAGAATGCTTCGCTGTCAGCAAAGTCGAGGAGAATCATGCAGGGGCTGGTGAAGTCGTGGAGTGCCATAGTCCAAACGTAGATGTACGCGTCATACAAGACGTATCTTTTGCAAAGAGTCGTGACTTGATCGATGTCCATAGTAGAAGTATCGAGCATACAGATGATCTCTTCCAATACTGATGGTGTGTGGGTGAGAGCGAAGTGGGTGATGAGAGTTTTCAAAGCAGGCGGGGGTACAGATGATATCCTGCGGTCAAGGATGTATGGCTCAAGAACATCGACAAACAAAGGTCCCTGTTCATGCTCCTCGTACCACGAGAAAACATCTTCGAAAAGGAATTCTTGATCGTCCATGACAAGGCATGCTTTGATACACGCATCTGCAAGCTCGACCATTTGAGGCTTCTCAATCTGATCACTACCAGCTTGCTGGTTTTTACCAAAGGCATATTTCAATGAAGCAGTCATCATCTCGACAAGTTTCTCTCTGACGAGAGTGGCACGGATACCGTCCTCTTCAGGCAGACCAATCGTAGCCTTCTCGCCCTCGCCTTGATAGTATTTCGAGGCAAGTCGAATAGCCCCAATGAAGTCACCTATATTGATCATTGCCAGTAGTCGGTCGGCCCAGTTCGTTAGAACGCCAGTCCAAATGTCATTGAAACCAAGTAGAAACAACCGGCCCTTGTATGCGCGGAAACTCATGTGGAAGGCGTCCGCAACAACGCCGTGCATTGAATTGTCCTCTTCATCAAGCTGTTCAATGATAGCCCTCAGTTGTTGAGAATAAAGATCTGTGTGGTACACATTTTTCTTTAAGAGGTCAAAGGCTTCCGTTACTTGCATGGTGAGATCTTCGACAATTAGTAATTGTTGGGTTATGGTGAGTACTGCCAGTACTGATTTGTTCAGCCACTGAACAGCGACGATTGCTTCTTCCGCCTGGTACCGACTTCGAGCCAGAAATTGAAGCTCTGGTGGTTTGTCTTTTTCTGTACCATCCTCACTGGGCGTCTCATGAACTTCCAGTACAGTCAAGATATTCGACCAGGCATAAACCAGTTTTGTTTTGGACACATCTGCTTCTTCCGATTTCAATTTGATTGCTGGAAACCAGGCCAAAGCCGCAGTCATAGCACTGTGTGCAGCTACTTCTTTGGGACGAGCCGCCTTGTGTTGGGTTTGTGCGACTGGTGTAGTCGATACAATGACGAGCAGATACGGAGTTAGCATTGCCACAAGTCCCAGGCCGTCTGTCCTTTGTTCAATATTGCCCAGTGGCAAGGGAGAAAAAGCCAAAACAGAACTCTTCTTTTGTGGCTTGGAGTTTCGCGATACTACTTCAGGATATCGTCCTAGAATTCTAGTCGTCCGAACAACACGACCAACAGCTCCCATGCCCCGAGTTGCAAGATGCGAAAATGCCATACCTTTATCGTCGGCCGACACCAGAGCGGTATGTCGATAGCCTAGAAATCCGATATGGACCACAGCACTTCCGGCCATATGCCCATCTCCACGTCTTGCCTGGGGGAGGGAAATGTCCATGGGGAGGATGTGCAAGAATGGCCTAGATGGTCGAGCTATTTCCCAGGTAAAGATGTGACCCGTTGCATGTCCAACGGCAATGGTCGTGTGATCGGCCGAGATGGCAAGAGCGGTGACAGCCCCGCTCTCTGCAGCTTTGGTCCCACTCCCTATTATGGCTTTGTGGTTCTGGTGGTGGTCGAAGATGAGGACGATGCCTTTTGATGTACCCAGAACTAGCTGATCTGAGACCGCCAGACATGTCGGGCTGCCAAAATTTCTTCTTCCTATTTCTGAGAACGATTGTCCGGTGATCTTTCTGAATTTGTTCCACCTGATTATGTCCCAGGGATTCACGGTCTCGTCGGGTTCTGAGGGCGTTTGCAACCCCAGGCTCGCAACTGAGGAGTGACGGGAATGGGCCCCAAGAAAAGCAGGCGAGGCCGATCTGAGTGGAGAGCTCTGAGAGCTTGAAAGACGGGACTGAAATCGAATATCGAAAGGACGATGTGGGATTGATGGACTGCCTCTCCGACCTGGACTGCGAATCGAGCCTGTCTCGCTGCGCGGAGATGAAAGGATCGAGTCTTGGACTGATGGAGTATCATCAGGGATAGAGGAGGTGTCATCAAAGCTGGGGTTGTTGTTTGTCTCTTTTTCTGTCAATGTCGCCACACTGTCTGCACCGTTTACACGCAGAGGCTGGGTATCTTCGTCTTCTTCATGTCCAACTGGTCGAGGCGTGACAGGGGCATGATCAGCCTCCACTCCGTCTGGCTGCAGTCCAGACTCTATCTCCGGCACATCTTGATCGTGGTGGGCAACCGTGTGTCCAGAATGGTTGTCCACCCTATAGCCTTCGTCCTGACTGCGCAGGAAGCTCTCGCCCTCATCTGGGGTCGAGTTCATCGAGGTGTCGTTAACACAGTCATCGCTTCGTAGGCCGTGTCACCCTGAGGTAGGGATCTATCAATGCTCTCTCCTGTCGGTGTGTATGGCAGCACGTTTGCAGGCAGACACGTATTCGCTTCTCCAGAGGTTGCTGGATTGAAGCCGGGACAGCCGATGCTTGAGCGGACAAGCTGTTGCCAAGGAGAAAGGTTTCACGGAGAGGAGGTATTTTTTCGTACGACGAGGTGTAGAAGAGTACAAGTCATGAAAGTTTCACAATCCACGAATATGCTTGCGCAAGCACTGCAAGTACAATGCATGATCGGAGATACAAGAACGTGCCAGCGCCAGTCGCAGTTGCGTGTGGAGTAGCAGTAGCGATTCGTCTAGCACCAATTTGCTCTTCCGTATTCTGGTCCGGGGAAGCACTTGCATTGTGCCACTTAGTACAACGACCGTAGGAGAACTCGTGTGCCTTCTTGAATTCATCTGTCTATACTTAATATGCGACCGAAACGACTGGTAAGTCGATGACTGCTCAAAAGCCACCAAGAACGCTTGCGCCATGCAAAACACGCAGATCTCCGTTTCAAAATTTGTAACAAAATCCCAGCCCAGATACATCAGAGGCTGCCCCTCCTAGGGAAAGAAACACCGTGGACGGCGGCATCGTCAGTGAACCAACTAACTTTCTCTCCGCCACCTTCATTCACAAGTCCACAGGGCAGAATCCTACCCTCGTCATCGGCCTCTAAGATCTTTTTAAGGATCTCTTTCTTGCCGCCACCAGTTGCCACAAACGCGATTTTGTGAGCATGGGTCACCACAGGTAAGGTCAAGGTGATGCGTCGTGGGGGAGGTTTTGGACTGTCCTCGATGCTAGCGACCCAGGCATCTGATTCACGAAGTAGTTGGTGACCAGGGAATAGACTGCAAGTGTGGCCGTCCGGTCCGCAGCCTAGGAGGATTAAGTCAAAGACAGGCATTCTAACCGAGTCCTTGTTGGCAAAGCTGGACATGAGTACCTCTTGATACTGATCGGCGAGCTCTTGCGTATTGTTCAGCACTTCGACGTTGATAGGATGCACGGTTGGTGTGCCCTGCTCTTGAGGAATTTTATCCAACAGATCCTTTTTCAGTAAACCGTAGTTGCTGTCGTCGTGATCGAGGGGCACGGCACGCTCGTCAGCAAAGAATATTTCCCATTTTGAAAATTGAGGTGCGCTAGCTGCGTCTTCGTTATCGCCTGCCGTCAATAGGGCTTTTGCTAGAGTAGCGGGTAGGCTTCCGCCAGAGACGGCGATTTTAAAGGCATCGTGACGCTGAAAGGCAGCTTTCTGACAGAGGAGGACATAGGTACGCAGGTGAGCGGCGACTTCGTCGACAGTAGGGTAACTAAAGAGATTGGGTTGTTTGCCCATGGCTCCAGTCGAGGCAGATGAATCTTGAGCTTTCAGAGGGACGACTGAAGGGTTGGTCAAGGTGCGCGGGGTTCTTGAATCGAGGCGGGATAAAGAAACAATATTAGGTAACCAAAGCACTGGCACTTGCGATATACGGGATCACCTCGGACTCAGATCGAGGAAACCGGTGGGGCGTTATCTATGGCCCGGAAGATTGATGACGTGCCCTGCAGCAAGATTGGCTCGGATGTAAGGTACCTGAGGTCTGGTCTGGTTGATTCGCACGAGCAACAGAAGGATGAAGAGAAAGAGAAGGGCGTTAAAGGAATTGTGAGTGGATGTGAGGCGAGGAGAAGACTGAAACGGAAGTGAAAGTTCATGTTTCAGAAAAGCGTGGTCAACGTTACACGTCGATCAGTAAAACGTGGGCGGGAGAGATCTTGATTGTCTGACAGAGCCCTGAGGGAATGGATTCGCAGGGAGCAGTCATTGTCAGACTCATGAGTGGTTTTTTGGTGCTGAGCTGAGCAGAGTTAATTGACTCAGTCTTGACTCAGCGGTGGAAGAGGTGCACGACGAGGTGGAAGAATGAATCTACGATCCCGGCCGGCAGCCGAAGGAATTGATCAACGGTGAACGAGGAATGAAAAGGGCAAGGGAAGATCAGTTACCAATTGAGCCGCAGCTGGGGCGACATTGTAGGGTGCAGGGCAAGAACAACAAGAATAAATGACGATGCCAGTGATTCGGATATTGCTGCCGTAGGAAGCCCCTATGAGGCCCCTAGGTAGGTGGGTAGGTGGCCCTGTTGCCCCCTGGGCTCCTAGGCTCAAAACTTGGTTCCAACGCCTGTGGCGCACACCAATTAAACAAGCGCCTTTCAATGCCGACGCTGGAAAACCGGGAAGAGACAACCTGCGGCGGGATCGAATTTGTTGCTCGTCATCGCAGATTCAGAGCACAATTCATGCCATTTCTCTCCCTTCTCGGCGTCAACGACCCCTCGTCATCGAGATCTAATGATTCTTCCACGTCTTTGCTTCCTACTGTCGCCTATCTGACTGTGCATTTGATTCGTTCTGCCCACGCAAGCACCGCGCGTTTCATGCCATATCTTTCCCCTAGTTTTCTCCCCTCCCACTTCCGCATCTTTCCCATGCTGCCATTCTCGACTTTTGCATTCTCTCACTCCCTCAAGCAAAAATTTCCAATAGTTTTACAAAGGCACTTCTTCACCATGTCATCGTCCCCTTCAGTTCTGCAGCTTCAAACCCAGGCTGCCACTGGTGCCAGGCCGACCAAAATCAGCCCGAATCCCAAAGCCAACCGAAGCGATGACAGCATCAGCACCGTTTCCTCCACTGGCTCGGCCTCTCCTAAAGCCTCCTTAGATATTGTTCGCTGTTCACGTTGTCAGCGATCCCTAAGTATCGACACCTCACTTCCAGCCTACAGCAGTGGCGCCGTCCGATTTGGAATGAACTCATACTACTGCACGAGATGCGCAAATGCCGTGGGGTTCGTCAAATGAATCAATCAATCCACGTTCTCAAAAGTTCCATTACATCTCATCTCTCCACATCACGATCACAATCACTCCTACTGGATACTTCAAGGTCCGAAAACTTCGGTACCAAATTTTCCACCTGGTCGAGGCGCCCCAGAAGCGAACGCCATGGAAGAACCCCTCAGAACAATGCACATCTTCTGTACTACAAGGGACTATATGCAGTCTGCCTAGCGATTTAGGAGAAAATGGTAATCCGAACGCCGCAGAGGGACTGATTGGAGTGAGTTTGTGCAACCAGGAGCACCACGGACGTGGGTCAGAACCGCCCCAACACGAGCTGTCTGTCCCGTGGTCAAGGCTCCCACGCACACATCGGTCTTAGCAGAGAAAACGTGTCACTCAGTTCCGAAAGTAGGAGCCGACGTGCTCCAGAGCGTGCAAGGTCACATTACGTTTTCTTCAGCGTCAGTCTTTGGCAATCTCCTGTAGGCACAGGTCGATTCGTGGCGCCCGGAAATATGGCTTTTCCTGCATGATTAGGGGTGTGAAACCTTGGATCTGATATACTATACATGAGCGATGTTTCTAGGCTTGATTTAGTGCATGTATTTACTTTGGTTTTCCAATCATGATATCTGTTCTACTTCCTACGTGTCACCTCACCCCTACCATCAACACTTTGCTTGTCTAGGAAGGTCAGGAGGTCGATCTGTCGATCGATAACCATTGGCAAGCGTCAAGTCAAGACGAATGAGGATATGATGACCGGCGTCCGATTGGAAGAGAGGTCCTTTTCTTTCGTGTGTGTACCACAAACATGTTGCCATCCTTTCTACACAACTGCCTTGTGGTCGCCCAGATCGGGATAACCCACACCTCCGACATATTTAGACCCAGACTCGACAGACTCTACCATCCCGATGATAGTCACCACCGAGTCCTGGGACTTGGGTCAATGAACAATTTCGGATTCGCCGGGTCAAGTCTGCCTCACACCCATCCAACGTCGGGAAACCGAGTTTTGAAGCCGTATGTCCTACCAAGTCAAGTGCGAAAATCGGCAATTGTTGTTGGTCACTTTTCTTGCAGCAAATCAACATGACCCCAACGCCACAAACTAGCCATGCTCAAATCGCGGCTTTAGAATTCCTTCTCTTCCGCCTCCCCCGCACGCGTCGATGAGTTGGTCATCAATGGCCTGACACTTAATTCTTCGGGTGCTACCGAACTTTGCAAGGGTGATACGAAAAGTACCGAGATCTATGCACTTCCCAGCTGACCCCTGGCTCGACTTTCTCAATCGACTCAACTGATTCGACCTTGTGTTTGATCGTGAGTCTGGGCCAGCACCAGCCTGACCTCCAGTCCAAAAGCTTCTCTGGCCTTCCTCTCCTTCTAGTGTGGTCCAACAAAACCTTCCCCAGAGAAAAGGGTGTCAAAGTAAGCGACGACCTGGGAAGCTGAGCCGCTTGAACTACTCGGTGTATCCGAGTACGCAATCGTGGTTGATCGAACGTTGGCAGCCGTCCGTCAACCTGGACAGGGGTCTCAATTCGGATTCGGTGGACTGATCCCAGATTGGATTCACTTTGATCTTGACTGGCGCCAGCCTCAATTCGGTATAGAAAATCAAAGGATTTGGTACCCTGTCTGAAAAAATCAACATGAACCGGGGCCGACAGCTCAGATTTTACGGACCATGGCCCTCTCTGAGGTCGCAGCAGGAGTTTTCTCGTATACGCCAGGGACTGCCCTGGATGATCGTTGAAAACAAAACTCACTTCAACATCCTTCCAGCTGTGTGGGTTCAAGGATTCGGTAGTTCTGGCTCTCAATAGGCCCCGGGGAAGTGTTCCCATGGACCACTCCACATTACCTGCCATTGGTGGACGTTGTTTGGTTACCCTACCTACTTTCATGTTCTCGCCTTTTACTTCCACGTTAAACCAGTCTATTCCCTATTCGCAGATGTCGTCCGATATGGCACCACCACGACAGGTATCAGGCGCCTCCGTTGGCGGCATAACCATACGCGTTGTCGATTCCACAAAAAAATCAAGGCAAGCAAATCGGTCTGCAAGCCACGAGGAATATATCTGATATCATATTCTGAAGAGAGACCTGACGGCGGCCTCGATCCTGCACACTCATTCCAAGTTTGCTATTGGATTTGATTTAGATATTGGCTGCCAAAATGCTCCACTAGTGCATCTGCGTTGCCACCATAGATTTGTCCTGTGCACGATGAAAGGCGTCCTCTGCAGAAGAGTCAAAGTCATTGTGTACCATTGTCTTCAGGATGTGGGTAGGTCGAGTCTATAAATCAACCTCGAGGTTCTCATAAAGGTTTGTCTTCTGTCGAAAGAAACTATACTCGCCGTGCCTTTAGGAGAGACTTCCAGCGAAGAGTGAAATTCAACAGCCTTGTCCCTTGCTATTCCGTGGGGACTGGGCTCCAATCGGCTCCCTCAACAACAAATGTCGCAGAACAACTCGAAGGGTACATACAGATCTAGCTTGTCCTGGCTCACGAGTATCTCCACTTTGTTCTGCAAGATACGCGACATCCCTGTCCTCAGGAAGGGTATCCTTTACAAAGCCGCTCGTTCATCTTCCGACCAAAGTCCACTCTGAAATCGAATCCACATGCATCAGATCAAAGCTATAAAGGTTGACCTCCACATCTTATTTCCACATATCTGCGGCGAAGATACTTGTCAACAGGAGTGTGAGATCCGCTGGCCTCTTTCTACTCATTCGGTGGACAGGACGAGATAAGATCTTCAAAGCCTTTGACAACTATCTAAGATTGACCTAGCCCCGTGCCTTTGACTTTGTCAGTCTTTCTCGAGATCTCGGGAACATGCCTCACGCACAGGAACGTCGACACCGGGAGTCGAACAGGAACGAAGATCATTATATCATCCTAGTCCACAATGTATGTACTATGTACACTGGCAGCCACAAATTCGAAGTCCAGAGCTGATGTGGACGATCGCAGATTCCTCGTTACTGTCGATGGCAGGAACTCAAGGACATGACTAGAAGTCTTGGAGGTGAACAAAGCTTAAAAGCCGAAGTCTTTGATGTCGGCAATGGAACTCAGATGGGACATTGCACCATCAAAGGCAAATCTGATGCCGTCAAAGTCTTCGGTAATCCGGGTGGCTTGATGTCAGGAATCAAGTTCTAACTAACATATTGCAGAGAATCTCTGTGCCCACGGCTGGAATGGCCATCGAGTTCACGTCAAGTTGAGCTCCTTGGAGAAAGACGGATCTCTGACGACAATCGAAGGTCCAAAGGAAAGCAATGGTATTGTTGAAACTGCAAGAGTCGGTTCCCGACCAATATCACAAGGGGTTCCGGTTACCACGCATGCCGCGTCGTGAGTATCATGTCGGTCACATCAATGTGAGATAACTAACTCTAGTGAAGGCATCCGATGTATGCCACCTCCGGTCAACCGGTCCCAACGATGGCTTACAACGCACCGTACACAAGCATGAATGGATGGACTAGGCACTCGGGGGTGCTGTCTCCTACTGTCACCAGACCTCCATCTTCCTACCAGAACGGTGGTTTTCCTTCTCGCCCACCATGCCTTCCAACGTCAACTCAAGCCATGCCACCTTCCGCCCACTACAGCACGCATTATCCAAACAAAAGCAGCATAAATTCTGTCTCCCCTTCGTCATCTCTCTCTGTCAGACCATTTAATGACGGGACTACCATCTTCCTCTCTGGTCTTCCGTATTACCAGACAGAGAACGAACTTCGAGGCCTGCTAAAGCGTTTCGGCAATCTCACCTACCTTGAGATTCATCCGGACAAGCGGAATCCTGGCAAGAACAAGGGCACGGCTCGAGCACGTTACAAGACTTCATCCGAGGCCTTGGACGCCGTCCGTGGCTTGGACAACAAGAGTCTTCGCGAGCGCAAGATCAGCGTCAAGCTAGAGCGAGACGATTCCTCGCTGACTGCATCAACACGGCGCTCCTCTAAACGGAAGGGTGGTCAGGGCTCACAGCGAAGTAAGGAGTCTGGAACCATCAACGCGGCCCCCAAACAGGCACCGCAGAAGAAAAGCGTGGCGTTCACGTCGACCAAGGCCAGCACCACAAAGGCCGAATCGAAGAAGAAAGAATCTATCGGCAAGGGTGAAGCTTCGCGCAACGGTCACAAGTCAGGCACAAGCTCGCCGCACGGGCCACTCGTGGTCAACGGTGCCAGACGACCGTCGTCGACTCGCCTTGAAGAGTCGTCTGATGACAGTGACAACAGCACCGATGAGGATAAGGACGGCAGTGATGATGATTCTGCGGACGAAGAATTGAATTAGAGAGAGGTGGGTCTACTACCAGCTTGTGTCCTTCTCGTAGATCGCTCTACTAACTCCTTGTTTTCTCAGAACCTGATCAACAACAAACTTGAAACCGGCAGCAAAGACAAGCGGAAAACGCCAGCAGCCGCAAAAAAGACAAAACATCTAATTTTCGGCCATTGGGGGGAGAATTTTTGAAACCTCCCCCACCAAAAAGTCACATTCAACATCTAGGCTCGAGTATCTAAAGGGGGAAGCAAGTTTACGATCCGGAAACTGGAAGGCACTGACGGAACCACAGAACAAAAACTTCACGTAGGCTTCACAGACCCAACACAGCAAGCACTATGCAACAAGTTCACTCCAGTAGATTCGCACGGAATCACAGCACACCAAGTTTTACATGGACCTACAGACCAACACCAAAATCCAAAGGACTTTCAGGGGGGAAAAAAGTCAACGGGGTGAAAAATTGGGAGCAGTTTGAACATTCATTTTAGTCGTCGCTATCTATCTACGGGACTGGCTTCCTTCTCGGATTTTCACATACTTTCCTTATGTCAACGTATCACAGGTAGTATCTAGGTAGCAAGGCAAGTATAATTTCGGGCCACGTTTTCCACAGCGCAGTACCATAAACGTTGCCTATATATGACAGTTTTCTAAGGGAAGAAACGGGGCTCTCAGGCTGGGAACTGTATATTTTAAAATATGTTTTAACTTACTACCTAGGCATGCCCGTGTTAAAGCCCGAGCTCAAAGGGGGGGAGCTTGAAAGTGTGTAGCTCATTCACAAGCCACTCGGTCACTTCAGCAAAGAAAAAAAAAAAGAAAGAGGGGTGCCACTGTAAGCAGTAGGTTAAGGAGTTCTAGGCTTGATTGTATGATTGTAATTTACTTTTTCATTTTGCCCCCCTATATAGCCCAGCCCATCGCTCCGTTCCAGTCCCTACTAGAAACATGTACCTTAGGTATTATTCCTAGGCTAAGGAAATCCCTGGCTCCGTCCACTCATCCATATCAAGGCAGCACAGCGACCGCGACAGCTCGAACCTTCATTACAAGTACCCAAATAAAACCCCCTGTGTTGTACTGCATTCGACGTTCGCATTTTTGCGGTGGATATTTTCGCGAGTTCCACATCGCCTTTTCGCAGCAAGACAACGCTCAAAAACTACTTGGATAAAACGTCAAAGAAGATGGGGTCATAAGAAACCTAGATCAGATAACCAAAAAAAAGGCAGTATCAAAGCTACCATGGGACCGAAACGACATAAATCATGTCCTGGGGCTCATGAATAAAACGCGCTCTTTTGGAAACTCTCCGCCGAGATGTCCGTCGGCTTACCCTTGACTTCGGGCGCGACGACGGGCTGCTGGGTTCTGTTCATACCGCTCGCGCCGCTGTAGATGGAGCTCAGGCTCTTGGTACGGTCGACCTGTTCCAGGAGTTTCTGCGATGAGGCTTCGCCGCTAGCCTTCATGGTCTGGGTGCGGCTGCCGGGAGCGGACGTGGCTGCTGCTTGTTGGCCGTCGGTGAGTTGCGCTTGTGCTTTGGGAACGGGTCTTTGAATCGGCTCGAGGTACGGGCTTGGGAGGTAGCCCATTTTGCCGTCGCGGGCGCGGCATCGCCACCACTCCGACGCATTGCCCATGGGGTCGGTCTTGCTCAGCACAGCAACGAAGTCGCCTTTCTTGACTTCGAGATCCATGCCACCGGACTGCGGTGTCGGGGTGTAGTCATACATAACTCGGCAGAAGTCTAGTTTTCGGGGATCGATGGGAACTTGCTCGCCGTTTTGGTTTGTTGTATAGGACAAGGCGCCAGATTCTTGTTGTCTTCGCAACTCCTCTTCCTGGGACCGGGCCATGCTACGGATGAGCTTGCTCATTAGGTACGGCAGGCCGAAGACGGCGATGGCGAACATGATAAATGGTTTCTTAGAGGCTCGAGGAGGAGCAGGGCTGCCGTCAGGAAGTGTAGCTGGAGCGTTGGGGTTTCCCGAAAGGAATGATGAGAAGGCGGCGGGTGTAAGGGCGGTCGCATCTGCCGGAGGAGGTCGTCCGGTGAGTTTGGCAATGAGTGTTCGCATCCAGCGCATCAATGTGAAGATTCCCAGAACGGACCCGAGGGTTTGTCGGAGGTTCCCAAGCTGTTCAGCCATGGAGACCATCGCTGCAGAAGAGTCAGTACCATCGAGGCCTGGGATTTGACATGCGACTTACCGAAAAAGCTAGAATGGGTTGTCATATATGCGCTTTCCAGCATTTGTGCAAATCCTCCGAAAGCACCGACGATACTTTCCATGATCTGAAAAGTCGCTGCTGTGCTTTGATTCCACGTTTGAGTGAGACTCTGGTTGTTGGGGTTGTTTGGGTCCATTCCGGGACCATACCCAAATCCTCCTCCATACATGTTGTTTCCATACATGCCTCCTCCATAACCGTAGCCACCACCGCCGTACATACCTCCTCCATACATACCTCCGCCACCAAATCGAGAGTATGGTGAACTGTAAGAGGAGTAAGGTGAAGAGTATGGGTTGGAGTTCATGCCAAATCCGGGTCGATTGGCAAAGTTGGACGCATTTTGATTAACGACGGAATTCAGGGTTGAAGGGCGATCTGGAAGAGTTGGGGCAGTGGAAGAGGATAATGGATCTGCGGTAGATGAGGGTGTTGTCATGATTGTGGACGTTGTTGGTGTACTGGCGCCAGATGGAGCTGTTGATATCGCTATCAGTATGGGCGTCTCCAGAAGTGCGGAGTGGTTTTACCTGTCAAAGAAGCGCGCTCCCACGGTTTGGGCGGCGAAACGTTTGTCATTTTCCTGTTATCTCGACATTTTCTTACTGCTGGCGCTTGTGTTGATGCAAGTAGTGGAACAGAAGATGAAGAGACAGCGCAGACACAGCAATTGAAAACCGAGCCGCTTAGGCAAGTGAATTACGGCCGTCGGAGGATGGATGGGGAATGACGAAAATGAGGGATGGTTTTTTCTGGCTGACTGCGGGAGATGCGAGTGGTGAATCGTGAGAGGCTGGAAGAAGAATTGAAGATGCCCGTGGAAGAGGCGATCAATGCCAGTGCAAGATGCCGAGGTGCAAATGTTTGTCAAACCTGCGGAGCAAGTCGGCGATGACAAACGAGGACTAGCTCAAGTCACATGATGCCAAGCCTTGGACATTGTTCTCTCATAAAGCCTGGCACTCCTAGTCACCGCCCACCTTGCTGCCAGCCCTTTGTACTTCATATGTTTGGGAAAAAACAGAGGAAAAACTCCTGTTTGCACATTGTGTGAATCGAACCCTGGGCCTTGACCCCTACCAAACTGGCAAAAACTCTACTACTGAGCCCCCGAAGGAGGTCAGTAGCGAGGGAAAACTCCAAAGGAATTTTTTCCGTCGAATCGAAGGTAGGTAGGAGGTATCAAGAGGAACTCTGGCCACAAACTCCCATATCGGGGGTATTTTTTCGGAAGAGGTTGTAGCTGAGCAAACCCAACTGGGTTTTTCGTTGTCGGCCGTCGCAAATCACCTCGCCCCCGAGCTCACTGTCCTCCTTTCTTTCCTAAGGAAGCAGACCCATCAAAGGGGACAACTTCGCCCAGGTAGAAATAGGACAACGAGCTAATAGGGTCTCAACACCGACCCATCAGGGGCGAGGTGATTTGTTGCCAAAATTTCGGGATTTATAAAATATAAGTCTACAAGTGTGGCAGAACGGCGGCACGTGGTTGACGGCGAGAATGGCACGAGAGCATTTTGCGGATGACTACTGACTGTTGTTCAGCCGCCAGCAATTATTCACCAGCTTTTCGACTGCGTCCGGCCTTCAAGTTGGTACTGCAGGCTACGTTGTGCTTGAGATGCCGCAGGCAGTATCGTTTGTGAACTTCGAACACTCCTGCTAAGTAACAGCTTGGTCTACAGTGTCCTCGAATGTTCACCATCTCTATTCAAACAACGATGTGCAACGCCCCTGCAAGTGTTGTGCAAATTATAAATTGAGACTACGAGACAGGAAAATTCCACCGAGTCTCGCCTCTTCTATTTCCTTCATTCATCGTTTCTGGCAACATTTTCTCCTGATTCTTCATCTCATCAATCTCCCTACTATGCGCCCATTTCGCTGCGAGATCTGTTCAAAGGCTTTTAAGAGAAAAGAGCATTTGACACGCCACAAGAAAGTCCATGAAGCTGAGCGACCATTTACTTGTCCGTTATGCATGCGATCTTTCACCAGACGGTAAGGGCTGTTGCGACTTGAAATAAAGTCTGCTAGATGGAGCTGACGAAACACTGCCAACAGGGACTCTTTACAACGACACATGTCATCTCACGCAGAACCGCCAAAGCGAAGAAAGTCTTCGGAGCTACCAACCGAAAATAATCCGTCAACCAATGTCTCTACTGCCCCCACCTCCTTCCCTCTGATGAGCGACAATACCATTATGTCTCCTCGGCAATACCACTCCAATCAAAATTCTTCAGCGCACGTTGATTCACTTAATACCATGGATCCAACCAGTGTCCCTGGAAGTATCGATTGGGATGGCAATGTAGATGTCCCTCCAGGCATGCATAATGCCATTGGCAGTATCACCTTTCCAACGATTCATGCAACTCCAGATACGGGCTTTGCCGTGGACACTGCAAGTCCGTTGCATCAGCCATCCCGTCAAAACAATGCCATTTCCTTTTCTGAGACTGCCAGTCTAATGACACCGAACAGTGCACTGTGTCGAAATAATGATATTGACAGAGGCCTGGCGTCACAAACACCCGCCGACCCTCGATCAAGACTATTTGAACTACCTAGAGAATTATTCGGCAGCCCAGTCGACGTGCATGCGAGGAAATGGCTTCAAGAATTCTGCGCCGATGGCCAATAGTTGATTATAATTTGAGTGTGTAAGACAACAATCAGGATCGATGATACGCAGTCTGCCTTTTGGGTATCCTCTATTATACATGTCGGTGACCAACGGATGTTGCACCTATTCAGACAACCATCCTTGCTATGAGACGGGAGTTTGTCGGCCTCAAAATGTCGCTTCAGATCTCGATCTCTGCTCCGACCAAGCTCTCAATCTTCGATTTCATCCTGAACACAGCCTGGCGTGTCAGTTCGACCGGTCGACCAACATCGATCTGGCCCACTCCTGGAAAATTCTTTACCCTCCATTTCGAAGTGGCAGTGTCGGCATAGAGACACGGATAGGCCTCAAAGAAACCGTCATCCAGTTTCTGTGTGTCGAATTCGTCGTACTCGAGATCATAGGCAAGAAGAAGCGCTTGAACCCACGGAGAGCGCACGATAGGCTTTTTGTAGAGCCCGGGCTCACAACTCAGAGGGTTCGAATTGTCCTTCTCGAGACAAACGAGGTCCCAAACACGAAAAGACGTATTATCATCGTGCAACAAGTCCGACTCTTCGTCAGGGTCCAACTCCATATGCATTCGAGCTTCTCCTTCGTCGCTGAAATTAGAGATTACGCTTTTTCTTCTCTTGGTAAAACTTTTCCTTCGATGGGCTACCACATTGTGAATGGCCATCCTAAACAAATTGTCGACATCTATCTGATCCTGAAAACGGATTGCCATATCTCTGACATCGGGCCACGGCATCCAATCTATCATGGGTGAATGTGGTATTGCCAACTGTGCTCGCGTGGGACGGTACGCGGGAGGCAGCTGCTTGTATGATCGCTCACAGGGAAAATTGCGCCAGATTTCAGCGTGAAGAAAACCGCGGAAGGTGGCCTAGACATTCACAAACAAAGAGTCAGCGGAAGGTCCACTCCAGCACCGTCAACATGCCGAGCCCGGTTTCTCACAATGAGGCATACGTACCGTCAAGTTCCAGTATCCTTCGGCAGCAGGCCACGCCTCGCGTACAACCCACAACACCCCTTCCGCAGAGATGGCGCGCTGAATGTCGTTGCTGGGCAGGATTCCATTAACGGGGCCGAAAATAGGAAGGAAGTAACTCGGGAATGCTCCTCTCACCTTATGACACATTTTTCCGACGAGCACCTTATCAACTGTCTCAGAGCCGTGATGTAAGTGTCCAATCGCGATTTTGGAAGACTAGTGTTATAGCCCATGGTCAAGCTTAGGCTAGAGAGAGGGTGAACCAGAGTCTGGTCCAGCAAGGTAGCCCGATTGAAGCGGGTGAGTGCGACATCCGTCGGCTTCGGCACGGCGGCTCTGCGAGGACTGTATTCAGTTTCGTCTCTGTTATTTTGCGGAGTCCATGTCGGTGAACAATGTTCGCTTCCTAGATATGATGGTGTGACTGGCGCTTCTGGGCTTGTAGCCTTCCTCTTGCGCCTGGAAGGGAGACGAGAAGCATGGGCTCTCAGATCCGGGAAATGGATCGGAACCGGGGTCCTCTCATGCTGTAGCGACTGCAGCGGGCTAGATTTCACTGGAACGTCGGATTCGTCCTCGCTATCAAGGAAATACAGGCTTTGGTCATCGTCGAGAACCCACTGGCCTGGCATCTTGGATATTCGTCGGGTGTGTACAGTGGCGCCACCTCGACCCTCATCGGATGCATGTTGAATCACTCAAGACGGTCGCGCGCTGGCATGTGTTCGTCCCATCGAAATTCGTACATTGATTTCACTAACAGAGATCCGGATCGAATCTTGCGATAACGACGAAATTCATCCCACAATAAAGGACTCCGGAGCTGCGGAGAAGCGGGGGTCTGGGGCTGTCCTCGCATAAGCTCTCCTTCAAGGTCGTCTCCCCGTCACTCGATGCCCAGCCGTGCTCACTACAGGTGGGAACTGGACTCATCATGGGTGACGTGCTTGGGCCGACTTATCGCCTTAGGCCCTTCTCAGCCTCACCAGCTCTGCCATCATGTTCTCACATTCTTCCTTGCCATCCTCCATAAGACCAGCTATATGCAAGTATTCTAGCCGTGGCCGGAGCCGCACAGCATAAGCAATCAAGTAAGCACCACGACTTCCCACAGTGAGGTCTCTGATCTATTCAGAATATATCCCACCCAATCGCACTGCTAGTATTACCAGTCTCTAGCGTTTGAGTGTTGCATGAACCAGCCTGATCCATGATCCGGTGCCGCAACCGGGGGAATCGCTACCCCACGGCCAAGGTTCACTCGAGCCACCAAGCCATGCATCTAGCCGTCTTGTACTGCGTATGATGATCACACATTTTAGATCTATACCCAAGATGGATATTGTATACATGCTTCCAATGCTTGAGGCTACCCAGTATCGCAAGTCCCCGAAGTCTTTTAAAAAGAACGGCTGGTTCAGTCTCTGTACGGTATGAAGCTCTACATCTTGCTTGGTTGCTCCTTACTTGAATCAGAGTATATTTCCACAACTTGAACATGGCACGAGGAGTCAATGGAACAGCATCAAGATCCGATGTCGACGTCCTCATCGTCGGCGCGGGTCCAGCTGGGCTTATGATGGCCAATTGGATGTCCCGATGCGGCATTCGAACAAGGATTGTGGATAAAAGAGGCACCAAGGTATGTCAGCGCAAGAGGGGACCTGCTGCGAAGCTCGAAACAACACCAACTAACAGCCATGTTTAGATCTTCAACGGCCAGGCCGATGGCCTCCAATGTCGCACACTTGAGATCTTTGACAGTTTCGACTTTGGACACCGCGCCTGGATCGAAGCGAACCACATGCTGGAGATATGCCTCTGGAACCCTGATCCCCAGACGGGTATCATCCACCGTTCCGACCGCATCCCAGATACCATCCCCAACATTTCGCGTTTCCAGCAAGTTGTCTTGCACCAAGGTCGAATCGAACGGTTCTTTCTCGACTCCATCTCCGAGAACAGCAAGCGGACTCTTGGAGACGTGCCGGGCTGGGAAGCTGGAATTGCCGTCGAGCATGGCGTCATGCCAGCGTCGATGGAGTTTGATGAGAATGCGGCCGACGACCCGGACGCCTACCCCATCACGGTGAAGCTGCGCCATCTCAGCGAAGAGGAAGCCACGCCCAAGCAGTCCGCCACCAGCACCAATGGAGCCGGCACGCAAGACGGCCTGTTCCGCAGTAACCTGTCACTAGACGACACGCAAGAACTACTCGAGAAGTCCCAACAGCTGCGAGAAAAGGCCGGACACGAGGAGACTGTCAGGGCGAAGTATCTGCTCGGCGCCGACGGCGCGCACAGTTGGGTGAGGAACCAACTGGGCTTCAAGCTGCACGGGGACTCCACGGACTACATCTGGGGAGTGCTGGACATCATTCCCATCACCGATTTCCCGGACATCAGGATGCGGTGCGCCATACACAGTGAAAGCAGTGGCAGTGTGATGGTCATTCCTCGGGAGAACAAGTTGGTAAGACTGTACATCCAGCTGACGACGACGCAGAATGTTGGCGGTGGCAAAAAGGCAGACCGAAGCAAGATCAACCCCGAGTCTATCCTGGAGAGTGCGCAAAGGATCATGGCACCCTACAAGATCACTTACCGGTATTGTGACTGGTGGACCGCGTATCAAATTGGACAACGTGTTGGCGACAGCTTTAGTCTGAAGGAACGCATCTTTCTGGCGGGTGACGCTGTTCATACTCACAGTCCAAAGGTGAGGAATGAATGAACCTCGATTTTGTCTCCACCACTTAGACGCTGACATGAAAGAAAACAGGCTGGGCAGGGTATGAACGTCAGCATGCAAGATGGTCAGTCCCCCCTTCTCCCACCCGCTTGCCCCCAAACTCTCCCTTCCCCATATTCTAACCTCCATCTCTTTGTAGCCTTCAATCTCGGCTGGAAAGTTGCGTCCGTAATCAAAGGCACGAGCCAGCGCTCCATCCTCCGAACCTACCAATCCGAGCGACGACGCATCGCGCAGGACCTGATCGAATTCGACCACCGCTTCTCGCGACTCTTCTCAGGCCGACCGGCGAAAGACGTGCTGGACGAAGAAGGGATCTCGATGGAGGAATTCAAGGCGGCTTTTGAGAAGGGCAACCTCTTCGCCAGCGGCGTGGCCGTCGATTACGGCGCCAGCGTCATCGTGGCCAAGGCCGGCGACAGCGCGGAACAAGGGGACGGCACTGATGTGCTGGGTGCGGGCAAGAAGGGCGAAAATGGGGACCTCCTCCACCGCGTCGTCAGCCGCCAGGAGCTCGCCACGGAGGTCAAAGTCGGCATGCGCATGCCATCGTTCAAGGTGTTGAACCAATCCGACGCGCGGCCGTGGCACTTCCAAGAACTGCTGAAGAGCAACGGCACGTGGCGGGTAGTGATATTCGCAGGCGACATCGCGACCAACCCAACCCAACGCGCACGAATCGAGTCACTGGGCTCACATCTCTCCGCTCCAACCTCGTTCCTCAAGCTCTTCACCCCTTCAACTTCACGCTACGACTCCGTCTTTGAAGTCCTGACCGTTCACTCCTCACCGCGCACGTCCGTCACGATCTTCGATTTCCCGCCTGTATTCCGGCCCTGGCACGACCGGGACGGCTGGGACTACGGCAAGATCTTCGTGGATGATGTCTCGTACCATGAAGGGTACGGCGACGCGTATCGGAATTATGGGGTTGATAAGACGAGGGGATGTGCGGTTATCTTGCGTCCGGATCAGTATGTCAGTTGGGTGGGCGAGGTGGATGATTTTGAGAGCATGCAGAGGTTCTTCCAGGGATTCATGGTTGAGCGGGCGTGAGAGAAATTGGTTATTCAGGGATGAATGGGGAAGGGGGGTTTGAAAAGTGGACTGGATAGATGTAGCCCTCACTCCTATGGTGCTGAGTTAATTCGAGGACAGTAGATTTTCTGGTCTTTTTCCAAAATCCAAATATTTTGGCACATCACTCTCCATTCTCGAAGCCCCTACGCCGCTGCCAGCATATTAGTACTAGCACAAGCACAGAGAGCATCTTTGCACGACACACAAGACAGTATGTATCCGAAAAAGCAAAAAGTAGACTTGTTCTCACTTCGTTCTCCGGCATACATAGGTACCTACCTAGGCAACATGTAAGGTAGGTACATAGCCAACGTCTCCAAAAGGACATGAAAGGGAAAAAGTCACCCATCGAAAAATTCCCTACAAGCAGGTAAAAGCACATGCTACATATGTAGTACTTATCTATTCAAGACAACCGATAGCGACGAGGGCAATGGATCCTAGTCCCCTCTTATGCGTTCCGAGATGATGAATTCTGAGTCGTCACGTCGTAAATGCCCCCAACCCCCCCTCGCAGAAACTCGAGAGCGATTGTTTAGTAATTTGGATGAGAGCGAAACTTGCTTACAGCGATCCATTCGGCCCAGGTACAGATACGCTCAGCCCGCGTATTTATGGGGAGGGAGCCGACGAGGGCCCGAGGGCCGCATAATGCATTACATACCTAGGTAGGTAGCCTAGGTAGCCAAGGTAGCCCGCATGGTGCAGAAGAAGTCCACATATGCGGCGACACCGAAGGGAAAAGTCATCAGTTGGGAAATCCCAATCTATGCTAGGCCACTCACTATCTAGAAGCCGAGGTTTGGAATCGTCGGTGATGACTGTGTCAGAACTTTGCTGCGCAAGCTCTCACAAGCCTTTCCCTTCCTTAATAAACGATTGAATGAAAGATCTTCCTTTCTGGGTAGTACTTACTTGGATTTGGGACTGCTTTGCACGTGAAATACATTTATCAGCGATCTGCCAGTTCCAGTGTTCTTGACTATTCACGGGGGGCCTGCCTGACAAAACTAGAAAGTAAACGTCAGATTTCCCAAGCTACGCTAGAGAGAGACAGCACGGTGTGTGAAAGGTTTAGGGATATATATCTTTTATTTTGGATTCCTCACCCATTTTCGGTCTGTCTGGTAGCAGTCGGATTTCGTGGAGCCATCACTGAATTCTCAACATCTTCCAATTTTCACTCCACGCACACACCTACAGACACACCTACACTCTATCTCTCTCTATCTCTCTCCAGAAGATGTCTTCACCATACCCCATCACCACACACAGCTTCAAAACCTCTGGGTCTCAAAAACCCTACACCTATCTGACCGCGGGTCCTACCACCGGCCCCCTCCTCTTCTTCCTGCACGGTTGGCCGGCCATCGCACTGACATGGAAGCCACAACTTCTGTCGCTGTCCAGCCTGGGCTTCTACTGCGTTGCGCCGGACATGCCGGGCTACGGGGGGACCTGGACCTCGACAGATTCAAGCGAGTTCGCTTTGGAGAAGATCGTGCCGGATCTACTCGAGCTGCTGGCCCACCTGGGCCGCAAACAGGCGCTCTGGATCGGGCACGACTGGGGCTGCGGCCCGCTCTACGCCATCGCAAGCCATCACCCAGAGGTGTGTAAGGGAATCGTGGGCATTTCGGTGCCGTACTGGACGTTGGAGGTCGGGCTGCCCACTATCCTGAAGACCATCGACCGCGAACTCTACCCGGAAAGCGAGTTTCCGTGGGGACAGTGGGATTATCAGGTCTTCTATGAACGAGACTCCAAGGCCGCGGATCGGCAGTTCGAATCGAACCTCCCCGTCAATATCAAGGCCGTTTACTCAAAAGGAAGTGCCGCTGGCGGTAAGGCGCACGCGCGCACGAGCACCGTGACCAAGAATAATGGCTGGTTCGGCGGTCCTGACGCGAAGGTGCCGGATCTCCCTCTGGACAGGACCGCTCTCGACCAAGAGCTCTTGGATGCGTTGGTTGCGAGCGCAAAGAAGAACGGCTGGCACGGCGCCAGCGCGTGGTATTTGAACCACGCCGCTAACGAAAAGTACACGCTCGAAAAGTGCGTGGACAATGGCGTCTTGAGCATGCCGGTCTTGTTTATTCACACCGAATATGACGCTGTATGCCAGACTGTGTACAATCCAAAGGTCATGAAGGAAATGCGAGAGAGGACCAAAAACTTGACAGAATTTGTCATCCAAGCAGGTCACTTTGGTGCCCTCGAGCGTCCCGAGGAGGTGAATTCGGGGGTGGTTGATTGGATCGTGAAGCAAGTCCCAGGGTGCTGGCCCGGTCCTGAGCTGAAGAGTCGGTTGTGAAAAGTAAACGCTCTCCCAGATAGTCGCCGGTGTAATATGATGACGAATTCGCTCAGTAACATGGCTTCTGTCATATCGATCCCTCGAGAAGGTCTGGCAATGATCAAAGCCCACGCATTTGACCTCCAACCGTGTGAGACTATCGTCCATTCCTTGAGTTGTCTGTAACCTCTCGAACGTACGTCTAGGTCTTAACCCTTTTCGGAGTCTGCCCATCTCGATCTTCATTCTTTGCATTGTCTTCAGATTTTGGCCAAATGTTGGTAAACTGTAGCACCTCATGCGCACTAGGTCGATGTGAACTTTGCCAGGCAAGCATTTTGATCAACAAATCAGCCACAGAGCCGTGATAAGATTTCAATTTTCGCATGATGTCTCGGTGCGCAACGGCACTCACGCCTTTCTCCCACTTGCAGGGCTCCTGGAAGAAAAGCTGATACCCAGATAGTCCCATCGACCAGATGTCAACCAGGCAGCCATAAGCCGGGTGTTTCACACTGTGATTCTTTTCATATTTCAGCTTGAGAACTTCAGGCGCAAGATATGCAATAGTGCCACAGTAGTGATCGGTTGAGGTGACATCAAATGTGGCACTGCCATAATCAATGATGATTGCATGCACAGGCTGGTACGAAACGAGCATCATGTTGGTTGGTTTGAGATCTCGGTGCATTATTCCATGACGGTGGAGGTGAGCCAGTCCTTTCATTACCTGGTGGAAGGCGAGCAGTCGGATATCGTACGGCTTTTTCGACAGGGCAAGATCCAGAAATGTTTGCCTGGCCAAGGGGGAGTGCACGAGATAGACATCGTTGATTCTGGATTTTCCAGTACTGTATTCGTCGCCTCCAGAATAGAAATCTGCCATCAAACGGCAAAGATTGGGATGGTCGCCAATTTTCCTGTAGATTTGGATCTCGAGTTGAATGCGAGCCACCGTCGCAGGCGTTCGTTTGACACGTTTGATGGCCACTTCCAGCCCAGTCGACTTTTCGAATCCTGCTGAAACTACGCCGCTAGCGCCAGATGCGAATGGGGAGTGGATCACAAATCCGTGCAATTCATGATGGTGTTCAAGTGGTGTCAACTCGAGTGACATTGGAGGAATATCACTGTCAGGATGGAGTTTGGTGAAAAGATCTCCCAACTTCTCCCGATAGCTATTCTCACTGAGACCGGTAAATTCCAAGTTGTAGGATAGGTTGCCAAATTCTAAAGCAGTTCGCACGGCACCAATCACTCGTTGAGAGCCTACCAGCCTTTCGACACCGTTCACGTGCACAGCTTTGCCTTTACCAACGAAGAGCATCAACGCACCATTCTGAGAATGAACAAGACGAGCATGGCGACCATGTACATGATGTTTATTTTTCTGCAGGGTCAACAAGAAATCGACACCGCCATTAGGCAAATCCTTCCTACCGGAACCAATGATCCAGCCCAGTTGAGGGTGATCGGTGAGGAGATCAAGGCTGAGTCTGTAGTAGCCTGTCAACACCTGACCTTGGAATCCGCCTGTTGCCTCGCTAGACGTGTCACTTGTACCATCCCATTCAGGTGATACTTGTCGGGGAGTTTCATCAATACAAAGAAATTTGGTGATGTGAGGGTTCCAGTCAGGTTCCAGTCTTGAGCGTTCTGCGATGGAATGGAAAGCGAGGATGGCGTTGTGATTGACGGGCACCAAGCGAGCAAAATCACCTCGTAGCCTTGCACTGGTCTTTGGGCTGAAAAAGTTTTCCTCTAAAGGGACAGTATCCGGGGTATTGGGAATGGTTTCGGAGTAGTCTTGCTCCGCATCGGCCATTGCGATGCTGGCATGGATGCGCCAGATGAAAAGGAGGAAGGTTTGTAACAGGTTAGAGATGGTTTTTATAGGATGTCCCCAAAAAGGCGTCTAGCAGAAATAGGCAGCCAGCTCGCGAGCGCGTCACCCAGATCATGTGTGCCAACTCATCTTGACGCGTTGAGTTCTTTCATCTCTCTTTCACTGAGTGAGAAGAAGAATAACGGCAGCAATAATAATGATCATGGTACAAAGTCTCATCCAGGAGCAACAACGCGAGGCCACCGGGGCAACAATTTGTGCTGGAGAGACGCGACAAACGGGCCTCAGTCATGATTGGAAGTGGCGGTCACTGGGTGCCAATGGCCAGTGGTCAGTGGGCAGTGGGCAGTGTCACTCGCGGTTGCCCCCGGCCAAATTCGGAATTTCTCGTAATTGCCGGCTTGGCGTGAGAAACAAAATGTCGTGATTGTTTTTATACTAGCGCAACCACGTGAGCGGGAGTGGCTGGGCACCCAACGACAACGTCGTTTGTGTCATGAACCAACTCAACAACCTCCCTTCTTCACCCAAACCACTTCTAAACCTCTCAAAAACATGATCATACTACTCTAATGGACTACGAAGATAGTTGGCACCAGTCGAGAACGCGGTCCCCGTCCGTCATTCCAGACGAGGGTGTTCGCGCGTTACTCGAGGAGAAGACAGCAAACCTGTTCGCCACCCAGCTGCAGTCAAGATTAACCACCCTCAAACAAACCAAAGAAACACCGAAATTCCTCAGACGCAACTCCTACTCTCTATACGTCGAGGCACATTTTGCCCTTCTTGACCCACGCGAGCTCCAGCGTACCTCCCTTAGCCCTACCCCTCCCACCAGTGACGAGGATTGGACAAGTGCCGAACGCACACCAGAGCCACACATCAAGACAAATCCATACAAAGTGTGCTCAGACGAAAATCTATACTCAAGATCAAGAACTCTTCAAGGCCGGATTGACCGAAAGAGGCAGCGACGACAAGATAAGACCACAAGAATGTCTCACAAGCAAAGTCACCGCATGTTGCGGAGATCGAAAAATAAGTCCAATACGCTCTTGTATGAACTCGACTGGATTGGGAGAAACGCGATAGCCGTGTGTCAAATGACGCAGGACAACTCCCAAGCCAGCAGCAAGAAAGGCTGATTACCAAAACCGGCAATCATCTTACCACAAATCTACATGGCAAATGGTTGATTGACCAATGCCCTGCCTTGAAACTGTGTTCTCCCAGCAGAGAAATGTATTTCCCTAGGGACTTTCTCAAGAGCACATCAAGAGGCGCATCACCGCCTGGCGCAGGCGTTTTCGCCCCCACTGCGCAGGCTTATCTCTGCCATACTTGGCATGAATGCTCGACCGTAGTCAACCCAAGGTGTTCCAAGTTAGTAGAGGCCCATCTCAACAATTCAACTTGATGAACACTTGAGTTGTTCTACCCTGCGGTACAACATTCTCAACATCGACAACTTCACACTTGACCAACGGAAAGTAAATAACTCCAGACAACAACACCAAGTCATGGAACAATGCCTACGCAGGAAGATCAGGCTTCACGAGGAAGGCTACAGAAGATGTCACATAAAGAAACTGGGAACGTCCACAAGGTCTCAGACAACGAAAGGAGAGAGAAGATGGCGGAGCATGGGTCACTGATCCAGGGGCAGCGAGTTGCCAACATACCTCTGCGTTGAACTGTACTTACTATTTTTGATACCCAAGGCTTGGTTATTAGTATGGCGTCTGGTGCAAGAAAAAGCGATTCTTTTGATAGTGAATACAAATCACTCGCTAACATAATTCATTCATTTACTTGCGTGGACCTGGTCGATCATTCATCGTGACAACTGAGACTGAAACTCCCCCACAATCTACATGCCAACATTGACTGACATATTCTGCATTTTCATCCAGACCATTTCCCCCACAGATACAATTCCAATTCGACCAAACCACCCTCACCGGCGCAAGCACCCACGCCCACCATCACCACGGCGCCCTCCACCCACTCTCACCCACACACCTCGCTCCTCCGGCACAAACCGTCACATTCCCAACCCTCACGAGCAACACCCCCAACGCCAGGGCGCTCACCATACCCAGCAGCACCGCGAGAACGAGGTGCGCGAGGGAGAACTGTCGGGGGGTTCTCCTCTGCCTGACGGGCGAGGCGGAGGCGCTGCCAACCATTTTCTTGATGGGTTTGACGCCGTCGGTCAAGGCGGTGCGGACGCCACGCTGCATGCCGGGGAGGTTGTCCATGCTGAGCTGGTTCTTGTGCGCCCAGTACCTAGATCAGCAAAGCGAGGAGTTAGCACGCTGAAACGAAGGGAATTCGTGAGGTATGGAATGGTTTTGCTTAGTGGGGCTGGGGAGAAAGGCAAAAGGGGAATGCTTCGAGTGTAGGTAGCGTCGTAGCAAAAGCCCCCAACCCAGACAGAACCCCTCGACGCAAAGCACGACAGAGTTGAAAAAACACATACCTCTCAATCCCATCCTCTCGCCTCCCCTCCTTCTCCGCCTTGACGCGTTTCTCAAAGAAGTCATTCAACGTGGGCCTGAACCCCACCCACTCATACGTCGGGACACTGAACCCACAACTCGTCCCGACCTGATCGATATCCACGACGATGATACTCCGCGTGCCCTCGATAATGTTGATCTTCTGATCCTTGACAATATCCCAAAACTCGGCCGTTCCGTACTCCAGCGGCCGTCCCTTTCCGAAAATCCTCAAAATGCGCGGAGGTCCGCTGAAGGCGTTGAACATGACGGTGATGCGGCCGTTGCCGGGTTCGTGCAGGTGAGACGTGGTTTCGATCCCGCTGCCGGTGAGGTCCATGTACCAGAATTGGCGGACGACGACGTTATTCTTTCCATCGCCGGTTTTGTTGGCGTGGCCATTGGCTTGAGCGGCACCATTGGGTTTCGGTTCTGTAATGATGCCGAAGAAAGGCCCGCCCTTGTCGGACACGCCCTTGGGCGAGACGTTGACGTGCCCGTCGCCCGAGAGCGGGGCCGAGGCGATGTAGAAGACT
>JANSVK010000118.1:0-113523 GCA_030068005.1 Cladophialophora exuberans
CAGTGACCGTGAAGTGCTGTTGGTTGAAGCGTGAACACTGCCTAGGCTTGACTCGTCGCCTTGAATTCTAGAGGTGGTTGCAGTGCCATTCAAAAACTCACTGAACTGGCGGGTTGGTGGAGTGGCTGTCCAGGTGAGTTTATTGTTAGAATCCTGGCTGCTAGAAGCGCCGCTGAAGGGTGGAAATCGGGTGGGGGAAAATGGGCTTGATGAGATGTTTGCGAGGCTGCTGCCGGTAGCTCGAATGCACTCTTGACCATAGTAATTGTGGTTGTGAGGTTGTTTTTCCATGTTCTCTAGTCCGTGGCGGCGCAATCGACTGTCTCTCAGGAAGCGAGAAACGTCATTGTCGTTCAAAGTGTAGCCACCTTCGTAAAACTGTAGAGACAGTGCATAGTTCTGTTCCGCAAGCTCTTCTGCAGTCAAGATGATGGGGCTCTGAAGGGTCCGACGGCGATTATTCAAGCGTGGAAAGAGACTTGGAAAGGAGCTGGAGGAGCTGGAAGAGTAGTAAGGAGAAATTTCGAATGAGATCGTGTCGTCGTTTCCATGATTGTTACGGACTTCGTCGCCAACACCTAGACCGCCAGACATGATAGCGTCCCAGTTTCTTTGAGTTGAGAGAAAGCTATTAGCCGCAGAGTCTTCGTCGGAGACCAATTGAAACAGGACTTGACCTGCCGACCCTTGATTCACCTGGTTCTGGGTAGCCATGGCTGGAACTGGAGGAGAGCTTGCTAAGAGATGTGTCTGGAGAGCTTTCGGTAGCAATGAGCTCGATGGCAGTGCATGGGATGCTGAAGATGCCGGGGAATGTTCAAGGGGAGATCGAACAGTGAGACGAGTTGAGATGGTTGAATCCCGCGGTCGCAGTTTCGAATCTTGGTGCTGTGGTGAGGCCTTGATGAGGGAGGCGCGTCCAAAATTTGATCCTTTTCCCTGTTTGTTAATCTTTTTGACGTGTATTTTGGAAGTTGCCGATTGCTGTTGTCGCACGAAGGGGTTATTGCATTCCAAAAAGATGTCTTGTGTTGTTCCTCGATTCAAAGAGCGCTGAGTGATGAAGTTTTGTTGTTGTCGTGGACGGCAGAGTCGAGGGCGCGGTTTGGTTGACTTGGATTGCGCCGTGCCACCAAGCGGGTCCCAAGGCGACGCCGTGCTTCCTGTCAGTTCTGATGAAGAGGTATTGATAGTCTCTCCCTTCCACAGACGAAACCGCAATTTTGATGGAGTGCAAAATCCACTGCGTCCGCTTTCAGGCACAGTCTCCCATTCACCCTCATCTTCAATCGTGACAGGTCCTCGATGTGGTAGAAGAGCTGTGTCTTTGTCATTCCGCTGACCTAGCTCATAAAGATCATGCTCTAGTCCTGCAGTATGGGTGTGAGAATCAACAAGGCCCGTATTGATCAATCTGTCAGAGCTTTGTTCCAACACGACACTTTGCACGTTGACCGTGGTCCTTGGATCGTACACATCATTGTGCTGACGCCGCCTTGTTGGGCTCTCATCTGCATACTGTGATACGATGTCCTCAAGTGTCGTCGATCCTCGACTTTCCCGCTTCTTTAGTTGTGTGCTTTCATCAGATATCTCGAAGACTGCGCTGGATTCCTGGTGATGATCTGCTTCATGTAAAACACCATGGGCCGAGTGAACCTTCCGGCAAGATATACCTCGCAGTGGCAAAGTATCGTTGGGAGACAAAGGTGCGAAGGAATCGTGGCCTGAGAATGAGCTTGAGGGACTGAGAGGGAAACGTGTCCCACTCCTGCTTGACGATGCTGGTTGGAGGCTCGTGGTCCGTCGTCCTTGGATCTGAGCATACGCGGATGGCAAATCCGGATACAATGGACGAGTACCACGTCGCTCAGGGCTAGAGTAAGATGTTGGAATATCGACACTGGCGTTGTGGAGAAGCGCTGAGTCTGAATGATACATCGATTCGAAGGATGAGGCTCTAATGGGTGACGATAAGGGCTGGCTCTCGCACCACGAGCTTGGGTGCTGCTCGGCTAAGGTGTGTCCATGACGTTTCTTTGTATCTGGCTCGTGCTGAGTGATGTGGAGGCCAAAGCTTGGTGTACGTGCGAACTCGAACCCAAACATGGCACGAGAATCGAAGCTCGATGTCGCACTCTGCTCGCAAATGTCAGAGCCAGAAGAGAGATGGTGTGCTGGGGACTTACCTCTGATGACGGTCGTTCGGGTGTTGCGAGATGCTGTCCAGCTTGAGATTCCATCCAGTTTCCACTGACCGCCAGCGAGGGTGTCGAGGCTGCTGACGACGCTGGTTCTGCGAAGGATTAGCCGATGAATCTAACAAGAGTCACGGGGTTGCATTACCTGCTTGTGCCAAACGAACTCTCTGAATGCCATCGAATTGTGCATCTGGAACATCCTTGCGTCGGAATGGGACGAAGCGGGAAGGGGTGTGTATTGGCTGCAAAGACATTCTCGATCTATCCAGGCATCTTGCACTGTGAGTCACGGTAGTATAATTGAGCTCGGGTGTTCCTTTATGGTCTTGTATAGCCACAAGCAAAGGTATTGAAGACGAATCTGATAGTCCAGAAGGCAGTGACTGTGACATCGGCTGTGGTGATATTGTGCTATTGGCAGGGGCATCATCCAGATTACTCTCCACAACCACACGGCCCCAAGGAGCAGTGTAGGACCGAGCACGCTTTCCTGGTCCCGGTGCATCTGTTGACTTGTGCAGCATCGGTTCATGTTGACTTGGTTCAAAGGCTCTTGTCAACGTGCCCTCGTTGAGGCCAATATCTTGACGCCATCTCAATTCTGCCAGCTTCCAAGACATCGTGGGTAATTCAATGGGTAGTGGTTTGGGCAAGGACACAAAGACTTTGAAAGAAGCCTCAGTGGTAGGTGCAAGAAACGTTCTGACTGAAAAGCAGACCGACAACCAGGAGGAGATTGATCACAGCACAATATCTTGAAGCAGCAAGATCCTCCAAAATGCCCAAGGGTTCCAAAATGAAGGCAAGAAAGGAATAGAGAGGTTTTTGAGCTGCGATGCCACTGACTGCGGAATCTTCAAAAGTGCATGAGAATACAAAATCCGGGCTGTTGGGGAAACGAAGGGTCTCTCGAAAGGTGGAAAGACGCCTGGAAGCGAGCTTGACTGCCTCCATATCGATGTAGCCATCCTGGCAGCAACGCTCGCTACTGCTGCATCTCACCTTCCAAGGCGACTGGGCTTGGTCTGCAGAGTGTTACAGGTAGGAGCAAGGCCGTGGTGGTTTGAGCAGGAAGGTCAGGTTGGAAGACTGAAAAAGCACGGTCGGTACTCGCCCTCCTTGCGTGAGTGCTTCACAACCCTCCAACGACAGAACTGATTGGCAATGACGCGCCATGTTGAAGGCAATTCATCAAATAAGAACTTTTAACGTGAAGGCACAGAGATTTGGGCATCAAAGAAGGTGTGCACAATGTTGGTTGTCGTGGTTGTGCAGTGGGAGACAAAACAACTTCGATCTGCATGAAGCAAGTTTGCCGACATTTGAAAAGGGTTTAGCGCCACTCTGGCAGCATCACGTGCACTCTCGACCCTCAAAAGTATTCCCGAAATCCAAGGCTCATTCATTCTACTATCCGCCTAGAGGTACAGCCGATAAATACAGATGTGCTTCAGAGGAGTCCAAAATCACAAGCGCATGTCGATGCCGACGATGTATTTGCTCCTGGCCAAATACACAATCACCAATGAACCACTGTTTCTTATAAAGTCTGGTACTCCGACAGCTTGGCGACATTTCCTCTCAGAGTTTCGAAAGAACACCATTACTCTCGAGGATCGACAGATGGCCGCGGTTGATTTCTGCAATACTTTTACATCTGTGTGACCAGGGCATTCGTTAGCAACTGTCCCGCAAAGAGCTTGCAATACGTCAACTCACCCAGCCAGACCCATCGCCAATTTGAATTCCTCATACAAAAGCTGTATCGCCAGTTCGACGCCCTTGTGTCCGTTGTACTGATGATTTTGTCAGCTGAGTTGTTACTAGCCCTGGTGGAAGGACAAAGCTACCGCCAATCCCCAAATAGGCACCCTTCCAGCGAAGCAAAAGTCCGCACCTAGGGCGAGCGCTTTGAAGATATCTGTCCCTCTTCGAATGCCACCATCGATCGCTATCTTGATCTTGCCTTTCGCTATAGGTGCACATTCTCGCAATGCATCCAAAGTCGCCGGAACGCTATCGAGTTGTCGTCCTCCATGGTTCGAGATGACGACGCCGTCTAAGCCATACTGGATCGCCGTCACCACATCCTCCGCTGTGTACACTGGAACGGCGTCAATCTTGACCTTCTTATTTCCGGCGGACTTGCTCACATCCTTTGACCCAGATTTCCAAGCTGGTATGGCTTTTTACGAAAGAGATCGCTTCTTCCCAGTCGACACCGTTTTCTTGAATTGATCAGCCTCCACAAAACCGAGGTCTCCCGGGTATCACCTTTACGGAGCCATTGGGACATACCATACGCCAATTCAGCATTTCCACCTTCTAAATTGCTCATATCTATGCCAGGCGCAATATTTGGATAAGTCGTCCCCGCTGGCATGCAGAATGAATTTCGAAACTCGTTTAGTCTTCGTCCCAGCATAGGTGCGTCTACCGTTAGCAGGATCGCTTTATACCCAGCCTCTTTCATGTATGCTGTCAGTAACTAAAGTGGGTTGAAAGCAAAAACGACTGCGCTGACGGAGGAACGAACACCACTTACTCTCGGCTCTTTTCAATAGCTGGATGGTAATGTCCTGGCTCTTCAGCAGACTAACTTGCATTGCGTAGGGATTGGTTTTCCCATTGGCTTGCTGGATAACATCTTCCAGGGAGTCATTTGAGTATGCACTAAGACCCATGGCCACATTCAATGCAGCACACGCCTTTGATGTTCCAACCTCTCCGTCACTGTGAGCAAGCCGATGCATTGCTGCTGGCGAGAATCCGAATGGAAAAAGCACTTTGCTTCCCCAAATTGTCGCACTGGTGTCAATAGCGGAAACTTTCCTGAGGATTCGAGGTCTGATGCGGTACCGATCGAAGGCAGCCTCATTGTCTCGAAGGCTGTTGACAATATTGTGTTGGCGACTTCGGTCCTTGATCGCATAAGGTTTTGGTCCGCAGACTCACGTTATCATGTCCATTGCACCCTCATTGAAGTACTCTTGGCAAAATTTCAGATTCAACGTTCAGAGGCCTGGTCGCACGCTGCACTCACCCCGATACATCTTGGGAAGTTTCTTTGAAGCCTTCTCCTTTAGGTCATTGATCGAGAATACTTCGGGATCGAGAGTTCGAGCGCGATTCGCCATTGTGAGAATGATTTCCGATCGACCAGAACCTGTGACCTCCACTACTTGTAGAAGTCTCAACTCCAAAGTACGCAATTCTACAATGAGAGATCCAACGCCACACACCCGTGATTGATATAGTTTCATTGACGACTGTGCATGGATGAGCATCCAGATCTGCGCCCTTCGAGTCAGACAATATTTGGTCGCGGATTTCCGATCCAATGCGAGCCTGAATTGGAAGAATCTAGGTTTGATGGACAACTCCGGCGTGCATCCAGCATCATCTCTCTTATCTTGGAACATAGCTCAGCCAGAGTCAACGAGTTTTGCAATCCAAATGGCAGCGAATTTGGATTCTCTCGATATTGGATCTGCATAATCGTCATCGATGCTCTTTGGGCATTCGGTCACGGCACACTGGATCCATTAGCAATCCATGTCTACTACAGTTGAAATCTTCTAGAGCTATCCTCAGAGTGGCATCGAGGCCGCTGATGTGAAAACATCCACATACTCCCCAGCAACTTCAGCCTTATCGGCACCGGGACCTCAATTTTTACTGAGCTCAAATGGGACGACCGACGCGTTCAACAGCATACCAGCTGGTCACGATACTGTGCCTTCGAAGACTTTATTCCGCTCATACTGGCCGTGCTAGGCCTTGCATAAAAAGAGCATGGACCGAAAAGTCGAGTAATACTTCGACATTAAGAACCGTAGGTAAGATTCCGCTGACACTCCTTGCATACTCAGTAGTGAAGAACAATCAGAATCAGCTCCAACTACTACGCTTTGCAGTCAACATGGATTGACAGAAACAGTTTGCCCTATAGAATTTACTGGACAATGGCATTTTCCACCGGATCTTGCTTCTTGACAAACTCGAATCAGATGTTTAGTCAAGAAAGCCAGTTACCATTGGGCACGTTGGCATCAAGATTACGAGGTGTTCTCTCATAAGCAACCTGAGACTGTGTGCAGCATTCTAAAGATTTCCACGTGACCAGAACTAATATTTCCCCATTGAGGTATAGGTGCGTTGCGAAGTCGCAAGGGACTTTATTGACATGCGACACTTCACCAGTGCAGGGTTTGAACTTTTAGTTGCTGATAGAAAGCGTATGATCTTGCTTATGCTATCAGTTTAGGTTCATTCCATCCATGTCTTGTGGCATTCTACGTATAAATGATGGGTTCAAGACATCGAAGCGTTTTCATTATTCTCACCTTCTCAAGCATATCACTGCCTAAAGATCAATATGTCACAGACGGTGTTTTCTAAGGGCATTTACCACGGCCTGCCTAATTTTCCCGACCACGACGGAAAGAAACTCCGCGCCATCGTTACGGGAGCAAATGGAATTTCCGGGTCCGCAATGGTCAAAGTGCTGTCCGAAGCACCAGAGCGGTGGGAGAAAATCTATGCTCTATCAAGACGTCCGCCAACTGGGAAGCTACCTCCACATGTCGAACATATTGCAGTAGACTTCCTCGACAGCAGCCCCACAGAGATTGGGCAAGTCCTCAAGGAAAGAGGCGTCGAAGCGTGAGGCTTCCACTTTGAGACTTTGTCAATGCTGATGGAAACAGTGAATATGTGTACTTCTCCTCATATGTCCAGCCGCCTCCGCTCGAAGGAAGGAGCCTCTGGAGTGACGTTGAAGCAACGACTCAGCAAAATGTTGCCTTGCTAACAAATTTCTTGGAGGCTTTACCACTTGCAAACATTAAGCCCAAGAGAGTCTTGCTCCAGACAGGGGCGAAGTATTATGGATTGCATCTGGGCCCCACTTCGGTGCCGATGGTTGAAGATGATGCCAGGCATGGAATGGAGGAGAATTTTTACTTTCCGCAAGAGGACTTTCTGATGGATTACTGCAATAAGTATGGTATCAGCTGGGTCGTAACTCGGCCTTGTTTCATACTCGGAGCAGTTGAGAGCGCTGCGATGAATATTTTGTGGCCCCTATCCATCTACGCCGCGGTTCAGGCACATCTTGGACTACCACTGGAATTCCCAGGAGATGTGGCCGCCTGGGATGTCATCAAACAACAATCCACGGCAGTCTTGATTGCTTACCATGCTGAATGGGCGTTGTTGACTCCAGAAGCAGGTAACCAGGCGCTCAACCAGTGTGACGACAGCGCTTTCGCATGGGGAAAATTCTGGCCGCGACTCGCCAGCTGGTACAAGACATCATCAGGAAAACCCGCGGCGGATACCAGTGTCTATGCAACCATTACCATGCCTTATGCAGAGGCACCGCGTGGTTTTGGCGGGCCAGGTATTGTAAGACCTTCATTCAGTTTCTTCGAATGGAGCAAGAAGCCAGAGGTGCTGAAGGCGTGGGAAGAACTGAAAGCGAAGCATG
The DNA here is from genome assembly GCA_030068005.1 of Cladophialophora exuberans. Classification (NCBI taxonomy): domain Eukaryota; kingdom Fungi; phylum Ascomycota; class Eurotiomycetes; order Chaetothyriales; family Herpotrichiellaceae; genus Cladophialophora; species Cladophialophora exuberans. The sequence goes on from JANSVK010000118.1 coordinate 7,693, forward strand.
GGTTGAGGTACAGTCCATTTGGCGAGAAAGCAATGGACACGTTTGGATTGATTGATGGTGAGATTCTAGGAGGTTGGGGGAGAGTTCTCAGTATGGACAAAAACCGCAGACTGGGGTGGCATGGAACGGTCAACACGGAAGAGGCTATCAAGCAAGTCATTACAGAAATGGCCGATCTTAAAATGGTGCCTCCTCTGCTTGCGTAGGTGCAGGCAATGTATCGCAGAGTTTTTGAAGCCTGCACAGATTGAATTTTGAAGCCTCGAGACAACGACAAGGTGCGTTTACTCTGGGGTTGTGCTTCGTGGCCCTTGCCCAATACTCCATCCAAAGGTCATGGCTTCCGCCAATTCAATGGCTTGGATTGCGGTTTCCATCCGGACAGAAAGCAAAGCCAAAGCGTCCCTAGGAGCCCTCATCGATCTGAGGGGCTTCAAAATTCTTGTAAGTTCATGAAACTCTCTTCAATTTCCTGACTTAATATTCAGGCTCATGTTCGCGGTCTCGTCGTACTTTATGCCCTCCTGTGCACTGACAGCTTACCGCAAGGTCACAGCTTAGGCCTTTCAGGTCTAGAGCTTTCCTGCACAACGAGATCAACCCACAACTCCCCCGCTGCGCTAGGCCTCTTCTGGGGGTATATCGTTCGGCCTTTGATAGGTCAGTTGAGAAAGCAGCCGAGACGGCGCAGTGGACCGGCAGATTCGACCATTGGTACTTGATGAGTCAGAAGTCATGCAGGGCTTTGCGACAAGGCGACCGAATTTCAGTCCCTTTCTGATTCGACAAGCCCGCTCCTCGAGGGATTCAATACGAGACCAGTCCGGCGGGTGGTCTAATTCATGCTAGGTCTAGACCCCGGAAAGTAAGGGAATGAACACGAAAAGAATCCAATTTCATCGGACGATTAGGCAAGCAACTCGAACTTTAACGGATACTTGCATGTCGCGAATTGATAAATGGCTGGGTGCGTCCATCAAGTGCATCCTCGCCTTGAGCCTATCGTGCGGGAGAGCCTAACTTTTCATTCATATTCGGACAGAGATTTATTCAAACGAGTATTGGATTCAGAGATGGAAGCACTTGTCAGCGAAAATAACCATCGTCCACAAGACGCCAGAAACCGAGTACCTGAATCACACCAGCAGCAGAATGGCGATTCCGATAGCCCGCTTTCCAAGTCAAAGCCGCACAATGACAACTCAACAACCTCTGAAGAAGCGAAGGACTTTCATATCGAACAGGCGCAAGAAGACCATGGTATTCGTAGAATTATACGAAATTTCACTCCTTCGTATAGTCTTCTCCGCTTCCCTCTCTTCTAGCGGTAGTATTCAGCTGACACCGTTTTACTTCGACCCTAGGTGGTTCATAATTACCATGAGTACTGGTGCCTTGTCAATCATGCTCCATCAGTTGCCATACAACGGGCACTGGCTTCGAGTCATCTCCGTCATTTTCTTTGTGACCAATCTTGTCCTCTTTGTGACTTTCACGATCCTTTCCGCCCTGAGGTACACCCTCTATCCTCAGCTCGTTTCCGCGGTGCTCCGCCATCCCCATCAAAGCCTGTTCTTGGCCACGTTTCCCGTCGGGCTTGCAACGTTGATCAACATGACCGTCTTGGTGTGTGTGCCAGAATGGGGTCATGGTATGGCGATATTAGCATGGGTTCTTTGGTGGATAGTCACGGTGTTGGCATTAACAACTTGCTTTCATCTGACGTTTGTCATGTGAGTTCTCTCCCTGACTAGTGATCGTCACTGCTGCAAAGCAGACGAAATTAAGACACAGTGTTTGCTAAATCTACCTCAGAATGAGCCATCGAAGGGGCGAGCTTGAAGAAATGACGGCCCTGTATTTGATTCCCATCGTTGCGGTAGTCATTGCCGCGACTTCTGGAAGTCTCGTGGCAGGCGCAATCCCAAATGAACACCACAAACTCTGGACACTGATCATCAGCTACGTTCTGTGGGGTATCGCGTCGCCGCTTTCATGGATCATCCTGACAATCTATTTCCTTCGGATGACCCTGCACAAACCCCTGAAGCGAGAAGTCATTGTGTCTCTTCTCCTCCCAATTGGACCTTTAGGTCTTGAGGGATTTTCGTGCGTGTAACTCTGCAGTTTAAGGAAACCCACAGTTGTTCTTTGCTAATTTTTGTGGTAGAATCATCTCCTTAAGCAAGGTTGCGATGCGCCTTTTTCCGAGTACCAATACCCTACCACATTCGAAACAGACTTCTGCCGGGGAAGTGTTCTACATTGTCAGCTTCCTCGTTGGGCTTATTATGTGGGGGTTTGCAGTGACCTGGTTCATCGTCGCGGTGATGATGGTTGCCACTGCTGGCGGCTTTCCCTTCAACATGGGTTGGTGGGGGTTCATCTTTCCCATTGGTTTGTAACCTGTCTTCAGCCACATCGGCATCTTCGCTAATCCGATGTCATTCACTGCAGGTGTCTTTACGCTTCTGACCATCGCGATTGGCGAAGAGTTGGAGTCCCGCTTCTTCAAGGTCCTCGCATGTGTAAGTTCCAAAATTACCAATCCAGAAATGGTTTTTCTTCTCTTTCAGAACTGCAACATGCTTATGCAAAGATGTATGTAGGTGTTGACTGCGGCTTGTGTGCTCATGTGGCTGGTCATTGCGGCAATCACCGTGAAACGTTCTATAACAGGGGAGATGTTTTACGCGCCGTGTCTAGGGACGAATCTGTATGGCAAGGGACGGAAGGAGCACGCACATGGAACAACGGAAGCCCAGAAAGAGAAGGTTTGAATTTGATTGCATGCCTAACGCTTCGTATTTGGAATATTTTAGACTTTTACGCTCAAAAGCTGTTCTGCGCTGTGCTGGGGAAACTCGGTAGCTTGATGGCATGTCCGCTAGAGTCTGGTCTTCAGCTACACCAGTTTCCCAGGCTCCATTCTATAATAAATCGAAAAGTTCTAAAGAATGACACCTAAAGCAAAGCACCGTAGATCGAGAGCAAGAGATGTATAGAATATCATTAATGCTGTTTTCAGCTGACTAACTAGCTTGAACGATATACTCAAGCACATTCGATGGATCTGTGTAGAGACGATCCAGGGAATCAGCGGTGCCCATCAATTACTTCTTGCAAACAAGACAGGCGTTCTCGGTTGCTCCATTTTCGGGTTGTGGAGAACTCGTCCCGCTTCTTGAAGTTGAAGATCCATGCTACAGACGAGGAGGTAGAGATGTGTTGCTAGAGATCTCGACATGGTGGGTAGCAGATCGTGTAGGTCTGCCGGATGATCTCCACTGATTGCACAGGAGAGGTAGTAGGTCCTAACTCAGAAGTAATGTCAGTCTCTCTCCGATTGATGGTTTGAGGCTTGGGGTTGATTGAAATCCTACATTAGCACAATGTGGAGGACATGAAGAGGGATATGACTGATCTCCGTGTTCGACAGAAGAAGGTACCGCAATGCAGTCGAGTGGATTTTCATCGTGTGCGTGTCTTGCTCTATGATCTAAGGGAACGTGTTAACCTCGGAGATAAAGGCTGTAGGAGAGGCAATGTTTTACCGTGCTGAGAGTAAGACACATCACGCTGTACAGTATGGTGATGGACCCTTGAGCCTGGGGCCGAGCAAAAGCATGCTGAAGTTGGTCCAAAGCTCTCAATTTGACTGCAAATTTGACATGCGATGATCGAAGGGGACCACGTGTGTTTGGCGTATGTGCCGCGGCCTCAAATGAGGTGCAGAGAGTCAAGACCGCGAAGAAAAGCTCCTGGTTTGTATGTGCGTGGCAAAGAACCCAGCGAGCGTGTTCTTCACACTGCGTCTGCACTGGGAAGATCTTGGGTAGAAATTGCTCAATATCTGCGAATCCAGGGTCAGCAGAAAACTTGAGAGTCGCAGCTATGACTTACAGCATTGCAGAGCCGTAGGGACGAAATTGGTACCTCCGTCTGGGTCCGGGTATAATGAAAGTGGTCGTGTTACATTCTCTTGGCAACCGATTCTTTCGTCCAGAACCAGCAGTCGTCCTTTCTCTATCTGCTCCGAGCTGGACCAAACCAATCGGACGGATTGACATCTCGTAGACCCAGTTTCATGACTGTAGTCGTCTTGTCCAGGTACGGCCCGTCGTCCATCAAGCATATCTCCATCTTCTCTCTTCACGTTTTTCAAACGATGTTCAAACCGCACAGGAGCGATGATCCTGGGCATCAGCCTCAGAGTAGTACTTAGCTGCTTTTTCTTCCTGATCACTTTTTGAACGTGGGAGCCGACGGTACTTCGATCCGGACGGTGGACGTTTTGGGATCCACCATTAGTGATGTGGTGGTTAATAAAAAGTAGATGACCTTCCTGAAATGTATTCTTAGTATTGAGAGTCGGAGCTTCTGGATCTTTGCTTCTTGAAGAGTGTGGTGACACAGTCGAGGACATGGTGTCGATAACATAGGAGTTCTCCTTGTCGTCGTTCGATGGTTGAGTACTGTCTCAGCGACTTCGCTCCACATAAGCTTGTAGCTGCTTAGATAGACTTGGTAGTGATTTGCGCCTGGGGAAAGACCAAAGATACATTGAGACCTCGCTTTGCCCATGCCGCCCACCGCTGCAGGGACCTGGCTACTGTTTTCTTGGCGCATATTGAGGCTGTAAGACGGCATAGTGTCCAGAAGAATGCTAAATATTGAAGCACATGCGACGGGCCTATCTGTGCCGTTTGAGCTCATTTATTAAGTTTGTTCCGGAAGACCATCTCCGACCATACCAATATCACTGGGTGGTGAGCTCGACTAGGCCCAACTTTCCGTTTTGAGGCTGTCGGCCGCCTGGTTACTTTATGCGGTTAGACAAAACTGAACTTAATCCAATGCAGGGCGCTCGCCAGGCACGCTCGCTTACGGCGAATGCATTTCTCATTCGTCAACGTTCAATCGCCGTGCTCTAGATGAGACAGTGGCACACCGAAGGATGCTCTGCATATTGCGAGCCTAGGAATCTGCAACGTTCTGTACATCGAGCGGCATGAGTAAGCACATTCATGATTCCAGGGTCCACTGGGCATCGCAGGAGGATTGACCCTTGCAAAACCCTTGCCAAGGAGGACAACCGTTGGCAGGAACCCGTAGAGGGCATCGTACCACCCAATTGACCTCTTGTTTCTTCGCACCGTATATCTCGAGAAGGCAGTTTACGGCGATCTCTTTGCTCAGATGACCGAATGGCTCTCCTGCAAAGGCCACCGGTGTCGAAATCCGTCGACAAGGTGCCGCAAGTCCTTCAAGCCTTGTAATGAATCATCACTCGCGGGGCTTTGACGAGCTTCCAGATGGCGTATACAAAGCTCGAAATTATAGCCAGCACAGACGGGAAGTCGATCAATGTTCGTGATTTTCTGCAGATGGTCACTTGCAACCTCGGTCATCATGTCAACCGCCGAATCCAAGGCAGAATACGAGCTTGCGGAGTCTGCTGACTTTTCGGGATCTTGGGCGGCAGCTCCATTTGTGAGGTCGACAATCGTTTGGTGAAGCAGATAGAACGTCCTGATTCTAGTCAGAATTCTCCGCATTGTGGACCATTCCAGGAATCTAGACTTGCCTTAACGAACTTGCATTTGCCCCACAATACGGTCCAGGCCCTCGATACTCACCCATCGTAATTGCTAGCAAGTTCCGCACCTCTGCATCGAGCACCTTCAGTGCTGAAACCCGGGCATTACTCGTGTCTCTGGTTCGGACAGCGGAATACACTTGCTCCAGCAGATAGGTTGCTTGTGCCTGGCGACCGAAACCATCGACAGTGCTGGTTTTAATTACTGGTAGGATTGGTACGGATTGAAAACCCAGGGCCGGGCTTTCATCGTCAGAATCTTTGAGAAAGACTGGTAATAAGAGGTCATCCTCCACGAACTCCGTTCTTGAGTGTCTAGAGTCAACTCCAGCTTCGATGAGGACCTGTCTTTTGCTTATTGGACTTGAGCTCATGGCTTGGAGTATGCATTAACTTTACCTTTCCAGAATTAAGATACTCCACCAAGTGTTTCGCTTTTCCAAATCTGTTGTCGTAGTGCTTGGTTGATCTCGGTGCTGATCGAAGCCAAGGATATGGCACATCCTAGATGATGTTCCGATGGAAATATATGCATCTTGCAGTCGATCACAAGCGAATTCATAAGCTGCTATCAAGGTGTTCGCTTGGATGATCGTGGTGGAGATTGAAGAGAGGATCTGCACCTGGACATACATCGACTTAGTTGTCCTATAGATGCTATCCAAGCCTATGGACGCACGTGATGAAAGTGGGGGTGGACGCAAAGTGATGAGGCACATCGCTGACAGAAGGACCGAGAAATCTGGAGGAGGAATCTTCTCTCGGAGATCTCGGAATCTCTGGCGGAAAGTTCGTGGAGAGATAAACGGGAGCCACGTGTGAACGCCATTGAAGAACCGGTCAACCATTTCATCAAGGGACAGACCAAGTGAAGAAGTGAGCTCGCCGACATGGGTCCAAAGTACTTCGTCCAATCTCGTGCCTTTCCCTATCGGAGGGAAACCATAGGGTAGTGTCACGACAGGGGCTGAATTAGTGTACTTGTCGCCACCAGTCCAAGCTTTTCCCGAGGTCATCTTCTGCGGAGTCCATTGTCGCCATATCTGGTCACTCGACGGAGCGATGGGCTTGTGGGCCGTTGAAATTTCTGCATCGTATTTACAGGAAAGATTGCGGGCTTTGCAATAACCGCATTCCGGAACTCGTTTGTCGCAGCGCTTTTTTCGCGTCTTGCAAGTCCTGCAGACCTGGACAGCCTGCTCGCCTCCGGCTTGACTCATATCTGTCGCAGTTCGGGGAAATTTCGATGCGTAGTGCACAGATTCTCGATGGAAGAGAATAGCGTAAGGCGCTCGGCGTAGGCTCAAAGAGGCCCGGAGATGTACCTGAATGCGCTGCCCTGCAATTCACTGGGGCAATTCACCAGGATCAGGAAGTATACCAGCCAATCGATGAAATGGAGTTCATCAAGTCGTTCTTCGTGGTACCTAGGTGTGCCTGGATTGAAATTCTTTTGGGATCAGGAGGATTTTGTGAGGTTTGCATCCCACCTATCGTGATGCGTTCCATGTCAGCATCAAACAAGACTAGCGTGATGTCAGAATACGAGTTTCCCAGGTCCAAAGCTTCCAACCTTCGCTGGTTTTAAAAATACTCGTTCTTATTCGTCCACTCACATCCACGTGTCCAATTATGCGGGCACAACGCTGTGCCAGCTTTCTCTTCAGGAGATATGACGAGGCATGCTACTTTTTGCATGTATAAGAAGCGCTTCGGCAAGCTCGATAGACCCGAGAAGCTCATATGAAGTTCAGTAGGCTAAATTCGCTTTACAGATACTCCAGAGAAGGCGCCTTCACGTTGCGAACTATTCCCAGCACCACCGTTGCGCGGAAAATGTCACTTGTCCGGCCTGATATCAATATTCATCCGAGCACCCAACCTGCCAATGAACTTAAGAAAAGAATATATGATGTTGTCGTGATCGGCGGCGGTCCTGCGGGCTTGACAACAGCCACTCGAGTTGCTTTGGGTGGGTTGAGTACTTTATTAATTGAATCTGAGCTCGTAGGTGGAGAATGCGCTTACTGGGCTTGCGTACCGTCCAAAGCCCTCATTCGTTCGTTGGAAGCCATCCATACTGCAAAAGATGTCGGCGGAGCTCGAGAGAAGCTTGAACTGCCCACTCAGAAGACCAGCGTTCCAGCGCTGCCCGAGGTCGATTTAGGTGGGATGTGGGCTCGACGAGACATGTTTGCTCGCGGGTGGAAAGATGACGATATGATCAAGCAGATCCACGAAGCTGGCGTCGATGTTGTGCACGGCCTTGGGCGCCTTAGCGGCGTGAGAAAGGTGGAGGTTGAGAATTGGCATTCCCGAAAGGTGGTGGAAGTGGAGGCAAGTAAAGCAGTGGTCATAGCAACAGGGAGTGAACCTATCATTCCTCAAATAGATGGATTGCGAGATGCAAAGTATTGGACGCCACGGGAAGCTGTCAGTGTTCGACACGTACCTGAGCATTTGATCATCTTGGGGGCAGGAGCCGTTGGAGTAGAGATGGCTACACTTTACAGTCAGATCGGTTCGAAAGTGACACTGGTTGCTCCCAAAATTCTCCCAAAATTGGTGCCTGAGGCGCGCGAAATGATTCAACAAAGCCTGCTCCAAGCTGGTGTGGATGTCAAAATCAACCTAAAGGCCACCAAAGTGAGCAGAACGGATGCTATTGTTGCCACTGTGCTGTCGGATGGTACAGTGGTGGAAGCCACGGAGATCCTGGTCGCTGTTGGTCGGAAAGCTCGAACAACTGGTATGAAGCTTGAGGTTGTTGGAAACTCCGGCGAGGATACATGGATCGCCGTTGACGATTCAATGTGTGTGACATCCGCCCCAGGTGACTGGTTGTATGCGGTTGGCGACCTGAATGGAAGAGCCTTATTAACCCATGTTTCCATGTATCAGGGGAGACTTGCCGGGAATTCTATCATTGCGAAGGCCAGAGGAACATATCGAAATGATGTGGACTCAAATCCTTGGGATAAGCTGACGGCAAAGCCAAAGAGACTCGCCATCGCCCAGAGTATTTTCAGCGATCCTCCAATGGCAGCATCGGGATTGACTCCGGATCAAGCTACAGCAAGAGGTATGAAAACTCGAGTTGTTTCAGTGAAAATGTCCGGGCCCGGTGCCATGTTGCATAGCGAAGGATATGATGGATGGGCTCAATGGGTAATTGACGATGAAGACCGACTTGTCGGTGCAACCTTCGTGGGAAAAGATGCGGTCGAACTGATCCAAGCCAGCACCATGGCCATTGTCGGCAGGATGACCCTTGATCAGATTTGGCACGTGACTCCGCCTTTTCCAACTATGAGTGAAGTTTACACTGCCCTGTCTGAAGCTGCAGAGAGCTCAAACATCAAGTGAAACGAGTCAGAAAGTTATCTCGCCATGCTTCAGAGTAAAATGTATCACGTTGCGAGTACCTGATTGTGTTGCAGCAAGTGATTCTGGTCAAATGCCATGATTTCGAGCTTCGCGTCTTTTGTCAGCGGCTGTCAGCTCTGCAATTCACAATCATTGTATAGAGGTTTTCCTTGTCCAGATGGTACACTGGACACTTGTTCTCCGTGCATGAATGTGCTGAAGGAAAATCGAGAATCCAGAATTAATTGTGAGATACAGATTGCCATGATTGTCTGAGGTTGAAGCAGCCGCAAGCGCGACCGAAGCTCAATGTTGATTTCTCATGTTGGTTTGTGGTTCACCGTATCGCTACTCTCCCGTACATCGGCATAGCAAATTTCCCCAACTAGATCACCGCTTTTAGATCCTCGACAACCAGTCCATAGATAAATGCGCATTGTATGCACAACGCCACGAACAGCTTCGATATTCACGCTTGTTAAAGCCCACAGTTCACAATGTTGACAGGCTCACTGGGGATTACGACGTAGAGCGCCAATCCGGTCTGACTGTCTGAAGTCCACTGGACCCTGACTTACCACCTCCCCACAATATTTGGAGGAACAGATTGAAAGACAGAATGTACCACTGAGACTCACGTCATTATGGAAGACATGGAGATATAGTCCGCTCTTGGCGCCTCCAATCAAGGCCGGAAAGTAGGTACGCAAGAGTTTTGTATACCGCCATGATCATGGTTAAACACTAGGGGCTTAAATAGACAAGACCGGCGTGGAGAAGTTTGTTCTACTGGAGCGGAGGTCGCTGAGGAGTTGTACCGAAGCAATGCATTCGCACTGCACTTCACGATGACGCATATCGTGTAGTAGCTGTGAGAGAAGGCTACTACCGAGATTCCCATCTGGTAAAGACTTAGCCGCACAGTATCAATGTTGGAGTACCGTTGCCAACTCAAGTGAGTTTCATTAAATGCTACTTAGTGGCTGCAGATTGACTACTTCAGCGAAACTAGGAACTTGTTTGAGTGACAGCATGTACTGACGATGCATATTTGTCTGTTCAAAATGTCCTCTTTTGCTCGCTTTTGGCTGATGAGCGTAGCCATCGCAGTCGCTACTGCCCTACCATCCCCCAGAAGCGATGGTAGTGCGTCACCCCTTGCAACCGTCACCAACGGCACGTATTCAGGTGTCCATTCGCCACAATTCAACCAAGAGTTCTTCTTGGGAGTCCCGTTCGCCCAACCACCCACTGGTGATCTGAGGTTCCGGAATCCAAAGCCTCTGAATACTAGCTGGAGTGATAAGAAGCCAGCAACATCCTACTCTGCCGAGTGTGTTGGTTACGGGGTAAGCGCATCTCAGCCCGACCCGTAAATGATCGACAAGACTGATGCAGTGAGAAAGCCCTCTCAAATTGGTTACGAGACTAGCGAGGTGAGTCTTGGCCATAAACCTTTGGAGTACTTGAAACGTTCCTGACCTACACGAACAGGACTGCTTGTATCTGAATGTAGTTCGCCCTTCTCGTTCAAAGCATGAAAAGCTGCCAGTCTTGGTATGGATTTTCGGAGGAGGCTTTGTTCAGGGCGGCGCCCCGGATTTACGGTACAACCTGTCTTTCCTGGTTGACCATTCGGTCACCATTGGACATCCGGTGGTTGCGGTGTCGCTCAATTACCGCCTCAGCGCGTGGGGATTCCTCTCTTCAAAAGAGGTTAAGGAAGGTGGCGATTCAAATTTTGGCATACGTGACCAGCGTCTCGCACTTCATTGGATCAAAGAGAATATCGAGGCTTTCGGAGGTAAGCTAGACGACAACCGCTACCTCATTTAGTTGACGTGCTTATCACAACACTTCCACAGGTGACAGCTCGAAAGTGACTATCTGGGGCCAGAGTGCTGGAGCTATGTCGGTCGGTTTGCATCTTACTGCTTACAACGGCAGAGACGATGGTCTCTTCCGAGGAGCAATCATGGATAGCGGTGGCCCCCTCTTCTCCTCAGCGCAGAGTCGCTCCCTGCAGCCTCAGTACGATAACATCACCCGACAAACGGGATGTGCTGATTCGATCAACACTCTTGGCTGCCTACGTAGCCTCCCTTTCGAGAAACTGAATTCCGTGATCAACACCACGGGCTTATCTGGGGCATTTGGACCTCGAATCGACAATGACCTGATATATAACCACTCGTCCGTACAGCTCGCCAACGAAAAATTCGTCCACGTCCCAATTATTGTCGGCGCAAACTCTGATGAGGGAACTTCTTTCTCACCCCAGCAGATAAATACGACCGAAGACTTCCGCACTGCGCTTAACGGTAAGATATAATTCGAGCCATGATAATCGTAGCCAGTGCTAAAGTCAAGCAGCATCACGAATTCCCCCGAATGTTGTTCAGCAGCTCCTACAGGCCTATCCTGACAGTCCTTCTGTCGAGGTCCTCCAGAATCTCCCCCCAAACTATCGCCCAGGTCCACCCCTTGGTGCACAATATCGACGGGCAGCGACGTACTACGGCGACTCAACTTTTATCGCCGGCCGGCGTTTAGCCAGCGAAAACTGGGCTGCGGCTGGGTTACAAGCACATTCGTATCGCTTCAATGCCATCCCTACAGGTTACACCCAAGAGCAAGGCGCGACACATTTCGTTGAAGTGGCGTTTGCCATGCTGAGCCTTGAGGGCATCGGGTATCCGCCAATCAGGAAGCCGCCCTTCGAAGGCAAGCCCGAGAGCTACAAGGATCTCGCGAGGCTGATGTGTGGCGACTACGTGAGCTTCGCAGCCACGATGGATCCCAATTCGTGGAGATCTGGAAGCTCACAACCTGAAGTGCCTGGGTGGCCGGCGTACAGTGTCGGTAATCCGGTCAATTTTGTGTACGATGCCAATGTTACGAGCTATGTCGAAGTTGACGCTTGGAGAACCAAAGGTATTGATTTGATAAACGCCCACAATCTGGACGTGTACGATCGATAGCCTGTCTTCCAATTAAATGCTATGACTGTCAGAAAAGCGTAAGAATTGCCGGATGAAGCTTAGCTGGTTCGTGACTTCGGAAGTGTTAGCTGCGCAGATACCAGGTGCTCCAGTCGCTCATGTCAACATATCATCGTCGCACGCAGTGAGCCGAGGCAAAATCATTTTCCGCTGGCGACACTAACTTCTGTGGCCGTGCTAATAGTGATCAAAGTTCCTGTTGACGGCAAGCCAGGCCTGTATCCGAAGTGCCTAGTACTCTTCCGAATTACCTGCGCGGGGAAGGCTTGGTGAAGTTGTGGGGTATAGTCAGGTCGATGATCAAGCACAATACCGAGGTACACCACGATATAGCTTAATCTAGTAAGCGGGGCCACCATGCAAGGGCGAGAGGTGGGGAAGTAGTAAACGTCCCTGAGATTCTCCGCGGTGTGCACATAGATCGACAATGTACTAAAAACTAATGGAAAAGACCTTTTCCGCTGAGTCGCAGCTAGCGATGCGAGAAACGGTTTACCATGGTACGTCAATTCATCGGGCGGATGCTAGGTCGGGCTCCAGGTACAAAATGGAGCTCAGACTGACCGATGACTTGTGATGCCTGCCAAGTCGTTTGCTGTGTTGAACAATTGTTTTCAAGATGCTCTTCGACGTTGTGGTAACTTTGGTAAGCCTGCTCGCGGTTCTCGTAACTGCCCAGAAGAACTCGGATCTGATTGTCAAAACCAACCATTTCACAATCCAAGGCATTGTCGAACCCAACGCTACCAACGTTCGCACCTTTCGCCGCGTCCCGTATGCAGAAGCTCCTACCGGTGAAAGGAGGTTCAAACCTCCTGTCACCAAGAAGCCAGAGTCTGAGGTCTTAGATGGCACACAGTACGGAGCTTCCTGCATTCAGCTCAATAATGGTCAGCCTACCGCTTATACCAAGTATTTGCCCGGGTTTCTGTTGGCTCCAGGCGCAACCACTAGCGAGGACTGCCTGAGCCTGATCCTTTGGGCTCCCAGAGCCACTGCAAACCAAACACTGCCTGTCATCGTCTACATTCCCGGAGGCGGATTCACTTCAGGTGGTGCCAATTCGCAGTACAAGTATGGCGCCAACATCGTACGCGAGAATCAGGACGTCATTGTCATTTCCATCAAGTAAGTCCCTCTCCCTTAACCAACTTATTAGATTTACAGGAAACATACTGACGGCATCCCCTAGCTATCGGGTCAACGTGTTTGGTTTTCCCAATGCGGCAAGTCTGAACAAGCACAACCTGAATCCCGGGCTGTTGGACCAACGAAAAGCCGTAGAATGGGTTTACGAAAACATAGCCGCATTCGGCGGCGATCCATCGCGTATCACGCTCTGGGGTCAATCCGCTGGTGGTTCCTCGGTTGACAAGTATGCATACGCCTGGTCCGACGATCCACTCGTCCAAGGCTTCATTGCGGACTCTGGCGTGGCGACTCTCTTGGGCAAGAGCGCGTTCGACACAAGCAACTTTACTTACGTGGCCCAACAGGTGGGATGCACACAGGATGACCCAGACAAGGCTTTTGATTGCATGCAGAAAGCAGATGCCCAGGACATCATTAGCGTACTGAACACGTACAACGCCTCTACGAACGGGGGTCGAAGCCTGTCATTCGTGCCCGCCGGCGACAATGAGACCAGCTTCGACAACTACACCAGCATGCAAAGTGGGGGGAAATTTGCGAGGCTTGTAAGTGCTTGCTCTTTTCTTACTAAATACACTATTTTATTCTGAGCATTGGACTAATCATGGAGTTTCTAGCCACTACTCGTCGGCAACAACAACAACGAATTTGCAACACTGCTGCCATACAATCCCAACGGACCAAATGAAACGCTAGTTCAAAGCCAGACCAAATCCTCAATGAGCTGCCCGGCTGGCAAAGCCGCACAGTATGTCTTTGACAATCCGATGCCGAGAGGCCTGAGAAACTACAGCTAATTTCTTCGCAGAGCCAGAACCGAATGGGGTGTCCCTGCGTGGCGCTATCGTTACTTTGGAGAATTCCCCAACTTGAACCCCGTGGATTGGTTGGGAGCGTATCATTCTAGTGAGTTTCTCTCTCCCAGATCATCATCACATGCCCTTACTGCACGCAACATCTTAAATATTATAGTTCCAATTGAAAGGTGAGGGACTGACATCTTCTTGATTAGGCGAGCTGCCAATGGTGTTTGGCACTTCCAACTTGCTCGGCCCGAACACTGAGCTTGAGAATGAGACCAGCCATTATATGCAACAAGCTTGGTTGTCCTTTGCCAAAGATCCACAGCAGGGGCTTCTGAAGTACGGCTGGCCCCGCTTCCATGAGACAACAAAGTCTCTAGTACAGCTGGGCCTCGAAGGGAATGTTTCAGCCGTCATTGCAGCCGGCAATACTTTTGATGCAGGCTGTAAATGAACTGTGAAAGGTTCGAATCGACAGCTTGTTCCTGGGCTAGTACGCATTATAACTAGTAGGGCCTCAGCATCTAGCTCCGTTTTGAGACAGTGATCCTAGCCTCAGCACAAATAACCAAGTCAAGCATCAAATGCATGTGTGCATTCCTCGTAATATGGTCACAAGAGCCCTTGAGGTTCTGGGCTGCAACGTTGGATAGGAATCCACATGTGTGTTCCCGTGCTTTATGGAAAACGGAGTTTCATTGGCCTGAAAATAAACCTACAGGTGGCTTGTATATGCGTTCCTACTTATTAGCAAACCCGAGAGCTGTCATTCAACCTGAGGAGGTTGCAAATCAGGTGTCCAAAATCCATCCATCCGCCTTCAGTCATAGTCTCTTCAACATCGGTCCCATTACCTCTTTCTCCGCATCCGAATCTCATTACCTTGTCTTCCACAACCAAACCACCTCCGAAACACCTCAAGCTATAGCCTTCTCAGAAGTCCATCTAGACCATCTTCTTAGATGCATAAGTCTAATGCGAGTTAGTTGTGAATCAAGCACACCTCAGAGGCCGAAACTTACAGCCGCCGCAAAGGCAGTCATCAGCTTCTGGGCATTCATCGCCATTGCCACCACCGCGTTTGACGAACTCGGAGACGACATCGTCGGCAAGACGAGTTTTCAAGGTGTAGCGATTGACCATGACGTCGCGAGTCTCGAGAGTTTCTGGATTCACGAGGATGGCCCGGATTTCGTTTGATGGTTTGGGAGCAGCAAATGGCGAGGCCACAGCCATAGTAATGGCGCAGAGCGCAAGGATGGCGTTGGTGAATTGCATTTTGGCTTCGGTGAGGAAAGTGAATGTTCTCTTAAGAGGACGATATAGCTTGACTGTGTTTCGGAGGTGGCTGCTGATGGAACTGTACTGTGGAACTGCGCTGTTTGAGAAGGTTGGCTTCACTTGGGATGAACGTCCTCTTTATACACATTCACGGCCTGCTCTTACTCAGTCTACGAACTCTTCGTCATCGCTCTGCTCGAAATGTTGTCGACCGCTCACTGCTCGTCGTTGTCCTGGTCAAATTCCTTCTGACGTCGCCAGTAGGGACGCGAATCGGTTCTTCTCGTACTCATCGAGGATTTCGTGGTTGGAATCCTTCTAGTATTCAGCCATTATCCACATGTCGTGTCTCGACCTACCTGTCGCTACAACTTTGTACCAGAATCCTTCGTCTTGATGTAGAAGTGATTGACAATGACAAAACCAGATTCTCAGGATCTGCCAATTTTATTCCTTTGTGGACAAAGCGCAGGAAGCGAGTCTGCATCACAGGATACATGGACACTCCTCAACATAGGCAGAAGACAAGCTTCAACATCCACTAATTTAAGCTTTCTAAACTACACAGCAACTCTGTGCGAGTGTATCTCACTGGTTGTCCATTCGCTTCACCATGAGACACTCTCGCTAGCGTGCATCTATAGTAGAAACTTGGACACGATAAGCCTGAGTCTGAAGCCCGACTGCTACCTTGTGACGTTTATCCTGTCGGCAGAGCCGTCAGTGCAACGAAACAACGGAGATCTTGACGGAAGCTTCAGGGTATCGAGCGATAAACAGCTATTTCATTCCATTCTTGTCCATCTAGTCTCAACGCCAGACTATTGCAGCACGGAGCAAAGAAGTGAAGAAGTCACGAACAGCATTCTCGCCACTCATACGTATTGAGCAGTCTCGGGTGTGCCAGAACTACACAATGAACCAACAAACATTGCCCATGGAGGACGACGAGATCTACCCACAAAGCCCAGCTAGAAGAAAGCACCATGAGCGAGCCACTATCTACGTCGGTCTTGCTTTGGTCACTCTCGTTTTGGCCATTGTCACTCTGTCAATTTTCCGCCAGCCTCGCTACCAGATCGCCCTCGCCACAGAGCTTGGCTGTGGGACCGACCCAGACCAAGCAATTGACCAAGGATGCTTGTTCGACGTCATAAGCTTTACATGGCTACCGGCCCCATGCTTCGATCCTCAACTCTCAAACGAGTTTATGACGACGGCGCGCTGGCAATGGTATCAAGATGCTCAAGGTTTAGACGAAGTCCCTGCGAGTCTTGCCGCAACAGGAAGGTACGACAACCTGTATGTCTCAATGCAATACCACGTCGTTCATTGCGCTTTCATGTGGAGGAAGCTGCATCGTGCAATCTCCACCGGCGCTATGGTAGACAGCTACATAGGGAGCATCGATCACACCGAACACTGCGCGAGGATGATAGCGGCGGCGACCAACCAGGACGACGATGTCCATCTCAACACGGTGATCAGGCTCAAGTACGCCACATGCTCACGGCTTCCTCGATACAGAGACAAATTCTAAAGCTCCTCTTGCCCCCGAAGAGGATGAAGGTGCATGAAAAGGGGCGCCAGATGCGCCCGATATTTTACCAGACTGCGCTCGAGGGAGGCGACTACGATCCACTTTCCACTTTGAGTCTGTGGGTCAGGCATTTCTAATGTCGCCAGCTGGATTGCTAAGTAGGTATGGTTCACGAGATACGTCACTCTAAAGACCTTCCTACTCTGTCTGTGAGGTCTAAGGCCCAGATTTCTGGCTGCTGGAAGTTTACAGTGTACATACTTGGATTCCGTCTTTGTTCGTTGTACGTCAGTTTGTGATGTAGGACTGTTCTACATAGTTTCGGAGTTCGAATATCATAAATTCATCTCATCAAAGTTCAGAAGCAACCACTCTATCCTTTTTCTTTCCTGTGCAACGTCGTTGACACGATACAGCATGGGCTCAAGCATTTTCACACTTCTTCCATGGCAGAATTTGCGCTTCCATTACCACCAAGTTTCTGATAGCGATATCAAACCACCCGACCTCTCTATCCAAGACAGTGACTCTTGTCAAAGTCGGAATTATTCGGCTCGAACGAATGCTCACCGGGGCGTAGTATGGCCATGGGTCGCGAGTCATGCTTGCTTGATTATCCTGCTTGCCGCTGAGACCGTCCTTTTGTACACACACTTCTCGCATCCAATTTTTGCAAAAAATAATGTCGTCAGTACTTTCCGTACGGATCTTGGTATGCGTAGCGAGAGATTGACTAAAACTAAGGCTGACGTTGAAGACAAGCCGCTGCTATATCTGCCGTCGAGAATGTCGACGTCACCTTGACCGGGGGCCCCGAGTATCTCGACAATGGCAGTATGTGGATCCCAAATCCATCGCCGATACAATATTTCGGTCGCCCAAGTGTCGAAATTGATCAAGCTTGGGAAGATTTAATTGGGGGTAAGACGAGAACAAATTCATTCACTGAAACAATTGATTTACTTATGATGACTGCAGAGAGATACTTTCTCGTTAGTGAGGAAGAAGCAAAAGCTACTTGGCCCGATCATTATGAAGAGTATTGGCATGAAAAGGAAGGGGGATATTATACAGGGTCGGCCACCAGATCTTGTCAAGTGAAAACACTGACATTTATAGCCTCGATGTCTTCCATACTTTACACTGCTTGGTGAGTCATTCAGATTTTGGTGACAGCAGAGTATTTAATTCGGCGTTTGCAGAACAAAATTAGGATGAGCCTCTACCCAGAGTACTACCCCAAGGAGCATTTCAACCCAAAGGGCGACAATCTTCATCACGGTATGAACAGCCGGGGAGAATGCTATACAGAAGATAGGCGTGCTGACTGCTATCAACTTCAGGTCACTGTTTTGAGCAGATCAGACAATCTCTGATGTGTGCGGGGGATATTACTCCGATTCCAACACGGTTCATGCCTGGCATTAACAACAATTATGTTGTCTCAGACGTCGTACACACCTGCCGAAATTGGGATCCTATTAGATCGTGGGTCAGGGCGCGAAAACACGGTCCGATGGCTGTTAGACCGAATTACGATCACAAACCGCAACAGACCTGAGTGCAGAGGTGGTTGTGGTGGCGTTTAGTATTGTGCTAGTAAGACTAGTTTTGAACGATGTTAAGCATTTGGTAATCATGGCCAATGAGTATCGTCGACTGTAGGTAATCACCCCAAATAGGAATTCATCCATGGCTCGGGTGGGTGGCGGCGAGGCGGTAGTGGAGTGTGGCATCATGATGTGCCACGAGCCTAACTTCCTCCTGAAGCTCTGGGATTGATGAGGAATGCTAGAACAAGGATCTGTGGAAGGCGACTGGCGAGAAGTGGAGGGAAGTCAAGTGCGGCGTGCCATTGCGCGCAAAGTGCAATGCGCCACACTAGACAGTCACGTGCGATCCACAGTAACGGGGACTTTTCGCGCGGTCACAAAGTTGAAGTGCATCATCTCA
Source organism: Cladophialophora exuberans (assembly GCA_030068005.1). Classification (NCBI taxonomy): domain Eukaryota; kingdom Fungi; phylum Ascomycota; class Eurotiomycetes; order Chaetothyriales; family Herpotrichiellaceae; genus Cladophialophora; species Cladophialophora exuberans. The sequence continues at coordinate 26,389 of JANSVK010000118.1, forward strand.
AGCTGTCGATTTACCTCCATCTTCCTCGGAAAAAGCTAAGCGATTGTCTGATCCTAATCCCATGGCTCGTACTGGGTCCTTCGACTATTATTTTGACCTTCCCGTCATTAGTTCTGCCAGAGAATGCAGTGTCGGCAAGCTCTACAAATTCCATCTTTCATCACAGTCATTGATTCCAGCTTCTCACGGATAGCGGAAGAAAATTGGTATTCGTCTTCTTACTGGGACAACTGTCAAGGTAAGATTGAGTAGTCTGGAACTAGTCGTGAGACAGATGCCGCGATCGTCGCTTGCAATGAGGTTGTTGCACGATGCGCGGTTGAGGCTCAGGTGTTGATGCTACACTTGTCTAGTGGTGTACCGTACCTGTCTCTACTTTCGCGTGCACTGCCCCCGTGCCGCAGTTTCAGCCTAATCTCAAAATTCCAAAAGTTCCTCGAAGCCCAGCTCAAAGATCAAACACGCAATACTGCGGTCGCCGATCTTCGAGTGTCAAAATTGGTTGCCTTAGTCGCCTATTTGTGGATTACAAGAATTGTTTCCTCTGTCAGTCAGGGTGATTTTGAGCCGCCCCTTTCACTTTGCTTTCGTTCGATGTCGGGAAATCGAGTGTCGTCTGGCTGAGAATTAGACCTGCAGGTGGCTTGCATACCAAGGGTTGGTCATTGGCCGACCCCCGCGAGCTGTCGTACAGTCTGCCTCTAGCCCATGCAACACGCCGTTCGCGAAAGGGCACTTCTACCCTCTTTTTCGAACCCGGCTCGCAGGGGTGGGTGCTTTGCACAAATTCTCGTTCAGCCTCAAGCTGCTCTTGATCGCCATGAAAATAACTCATTTCCCTCGGTCGCTGTGTGACTCTCTCTTCGAGACATCGTTCTCTCCGGTCAACTCAACGAGAAACACAAGCGACAATGAACGAACCTCGCCTCCCATCGCCATTATTGCGGCCCGACCCCCATCACTACCCCTCGAATCCGTCCGGTGCCTCTTCGCCTTATTTCCAACCCGGAAACTCATCGCACGATCACCTTATTCCACCGCAAAACGATTCATCTGCACCAGAAGTCGTGACACCGCAAACAGATCATTTTCCAGAGCACAGACGTAACTCAATTGACCACAATTCAGGTTATTGCGTCTCATCCACGAGACCCTCGAAACGGATGCTAACGTGCTTCTCTCTAGATCGACTGGAACCTGTTCACAATATCCGAGACAAAAAACTAGCAGCGTTGGACTTTTGGCCTCCTATCCTCAAATGGTATTCGACGATATTCCTGACGGTTCTGTATCTCGGTACAGTAGTCAGCCTCGTGGCGCTTTGGCTCACAGCCGGAACCAATGGCCAATATCATCTGTCCAGTGAGAACGTGCGCATGATATCCCGGTATTTCCCCTCCGCATTAGGCACGTTGAACGTCATCCTGTTCCGTCAAGTTGTTCGTGAGTACATCAGGATGAAGCCATTTGTTGCCATGGCAGATCAGGATGATCACGACACTCCAGGCCGCCCGTCTGGAAAATGTGTCAGTGGAGCATTTTTCCCATGGCAAGATATCACTGTCAGTCGAGGCTTGACCACGACTCTGTCCCTAATATGCCAAATCATAGTCAGTTTTATTGTCAGCCTGAAAGTTGCTCTCTTCGCCAGTGGACCTGCACAGATTGATGATTCAGGCAACCAACAACATGCAGGCTGGACATTGACGCTGCGTGTGTGGCCTGCATTCTTCCTCATCATCGGACATATTATCATGACATTGTATGTCCTTTGGATTGCCTATGTTAACCGCCGGAAATCCACCGGACTGCGCTGGGATCCTGTCACAATTGCGGATTACTGTGCTTTGTTTACTCTGGACAAGGTATCCGAGTATTTCTCGGTCCTAGAACTTCTCCACAATCACAAGGCAAGGAACGTTTTATCCAATGGAGTCACCTTTCGATTGGGATATTGGATCAAACGTCAATCTCAAGCAGCACCTCAGAGACCACCCGAGGGATCGCTCCAGGCATCGTTTGAGGAGCCCGAGGCGGACAGGCTTGTTTATGGCATTGGTGCTACTTGGACAGCTCGTACGCATAACAATGGCCTCCATGAGAAGACATGCTAACAAGTTACAAGATAGCAGACCACCACCATATAAGCCCAGCTGGCTCGATAGACTGCGTGGGAATGGAGAGGAGCCCAGTCCGGTTGATCAATGCCAGTATCGCCATAATCAGGAAAATCCGTCCGACCCCAGACCCTGCAAACAAGGCACATGGCCAACCTGCGAGCATTACCCATATCGCTACAGTCCCGGATGTGGCAAAGAATGGATCGTCCTTGCCTGGCTCTTGATAGTGGCGGCTCTCACTGTCTCCATCTACGGCCTCGCCAACGGCATCGTGTTCAAGGGATTTCAACTGGAAAAGGACTGGAGCATCCCGTCAAACATGTCCTTCTCCGACGGACAGCACACAATTCATTTGCCACCCATCGATCCTACAGATCCCGAGTCCAAGCTTGTGGTCTACGCTCTCGTGTTTCGATCCGCCCCAGTCTACGTGGCCGGCGTCTTCACGGCCACAATTGTTGAGTGGATCGACTTGAATGTCCGATTCATGCAGCCGTTCATCAACATGTTTGGGCAGCCCGGAAACGCCGCTGATACGGTCTTGCTGGCGTACATAACTACGTCGCCGCTGCAGGTTCCCATCACTGCGGTTGCAAAAGGACACTATCGCGTGGCGACGTTCTCGGCACTCAACACTCTCTCACCGCTATTCCCAATCTTCATCGGTGGTCTGTTGACGCTGAGCGACGGAGGAGATAAAGTCAATTTTACATTCTCACTCTCCGCGTACATCGGAATCATGGTCTTCCTCTCCGCCTGGACAATAGCGATGCCTTTTGCCTACCCAATCCAGAAGAGACTCTTGCCCCGTCAATTCTACAGCATGGCCGACCTGATCGCCATGTGCCACAAGTCCAGCTTCCTGCAGAAACCCTACCTGAATTTCGCGGAAAAGAAGAAGACACCCTCCAAGGACATCATGGAAGCTCGCATTCTCCTTTCCGGGGACAGGTTTCTGTTTGGCCACTACACGGACGACCAGGATCGTAAGCATTTGGGGTTCGACGTGCACAGCACGGTGGACTACGACACTGGCATCGTACACACTATCGGCAAAGTCAAAGCCATCACGCCGGAAGGAGAAGTGAAGGCCATTGGGTCTCAAGCCCGAGCCATGACCACTTTCGGGGTGGAGCTGGTCGCGGGCGCAGGGAAGGGGTTTGTTGCTTGGATTCTTCGGCCGTTTCGTAAGCACAGGAAATCGGTCTCGGAAACTGAGTTGGGACCAATGCCACCCAGCGCTAGCACGACAGGTTCTCACCAAGGACGTCACGACGCCCGGCAACGAACTGCCACAGCCCCCGATGCTCAGACACCCTGAATTCCAAGGTCTCTCTGTCGACGATGAGTTTTGTTTATCATGTGCTCAAATTAATTCTATTTACAGGCCGGATATTAATCTTGATGGTCTAAATGTACATTAAAAAGGTCAAATATTTCGCTATTTCATCAGACATCATACAATCTTGGTCATCAATCATCAACCGAACTTCGGACGTGCATCAATTCTGAATGACCCTGGAAGTCCAGACGTCTCCTCCCCATCAACGCCTGCCGATGCAGCACCACCGAGTCTCGAGGATGCGCGTGACATATTCTTGATGCTCCAGGTATCGACGGGTTCTTGGAATTTGTTCCACCACCCCATTCTGAACATCTCACTTTGCCAGACGCCACTCTTCTCCCACTGTTCGTCGGACCAATATTCAGAACCCGGAGGAACCATGCCGTACTTCGGGTCGACGATTCGAGAACCTGCGAGAAGACTTGCCACGGCGGCGATGCTCCCGATTGGCTTGGGCAAGACATTGCGCATGTCAATGGTGATGAATACCACGAGCGCACAAACGAGCAAGGCGCCGACAATACCAACCAGTAAATGAGTCGACAATGCAGATTGCATAAGACGATAGTGCCGGGGATTTGAGTAGGAAGCTTGAAGCGGATTATCGACGGTTTCGGTGGCATTGTTGGACAGGGTTGAGAAGTCTGCGCGAAGATACTCGCTCACGACCTGTGCCGTGTACTCTCGATACAGGTGAGTATATGAATCGATCAGAGTATTGGCGTCCAAAAGTTCACTCGTAGGGACACCGTCTTTACCATAAACCATGGCGCTAAATGTGTTGTCAAGTACATCATCGGTCCCTGTTACATTCAGAACTTGCAAAGTTGGGAAAGTCGGATAAAAGCTGGAGAAATTTACTGCCGAGTTTGCATGGACGATAGGGTCGGTCGAAATCTTGAAGTCTGGGAGATCAAAAGTGACATTGGCTTGGACTCGTTCCAAGTATTGAATACATGTCACAGCAGAGAAGTTGTCAATCTTCATGTCCGTAGAATGACCATAGTATAATACTATTGTTGGGCACCCGTCCCCGCTTCCCAGGGTAAGCGAGTATCCAAAATAGCCGGTTGCGTTGACTGGTATGGAGACACTGGCGGTCAGCCAATTCATGGGACCATCGATCAGTCCCGAGTTTCCGCAATCGTCGGGAGCACTTATGTTGGTCGCAAGATAGCCGTAATCACTCAAGCTGAGGTTCAGGATTCGATCTTCGGGAACGACAGAGCATTGCATTCCTCCGCGAACAGCAGGGATATCCACGGAAAGAGTGCTCCCATTTAGCGTGAGGTCAGTGGAGTTGTCGACGAGGCCGAGTTGAGGAACAGCTAATTCTGAATAAGTCCATTGGGGATATGACATGTTTCCTTCAATGATCAGAAGTGGTACGTTTGTATCGATGAGTTCTGCGGTAGTGGTGTTGAACCAGTTCAGTGCGTTGACGGCAACAGGGAGGCCTTGAACCGTGGCCTTGGTGGTGAATAGGCCGGACACAATGATTGTCAGAAAGGGAGCAAGGATGGCTGAGAGTGATGCTGCAGTCACAGCGAATCTGCTGTGCTTCAAACCATTGTAGGTTGCGTGGAGGGACACATGGCGGAGAGGATACCACAGCATTGAGGACGAGGCGTCGCAATCGGCCTTGGACAGTGCATGAAAAGATTCGGTAAATTCAACTTCGAAGTCCATAATATTGAAGAGCGTAGCCAAAAGGAGGAACACCAATACCGGCACATACAACCAGGAGTATCGAGTCAATGTGTTCTCATCGACGGTGCCGAGGCCGTTGTTTGTTTGAGATTTCGACAGAACAACCTCGAGGGCAATAATGATAGCGACGGATGCCAAAATCGTGAGAGACATGCCGATTCTCCGCAGAATGAAGGGATGATTCCATTTAATATTCTGAAATACTGAGTTATCGTGATCCAGATCTGAAAGTACCTGGGTGCTAGTTCCGTTGAATTCCCGAATCGAAAACGTTCGAGCACCATTTTCATAGCCGATGGCTGTCATATATTTGTTGCCAGCCAGGACATCGCGGAGTTGATCCAGACTCTTATGCCCAGTGCCTCGGAGACGGTTGTCCAGATCTGGACTTCTTGCGAGAATGGCAGTAACTGCAGCAATTGAATCGATGCTCCTAGGTACTACCCCTCTTGGCGCGACAAATATCATCAGGATAGTCAAGAGGAGCATAGCGGCAGCAACCCCTTGCATGATTCTGATTGGCGTCTGCCGCACGACCAGGCGATTCTCATCTTTGGAGACGGTGCCCTCGATGTTAGCCTGAGAGTCGGTATTGGTATCCGATAGCAGATACATGTTTGCTACCTGGGCCGCAACTTGACCGTAAACTTGATTGGCAGTGTTGTTGAGATAGCTAGTATTAAGCAGATCTTGGGTTTGAAACTTGGGTGTCGCCTGCTGCATCAACGTTGCAAAGACATCCAAGACTACCTCCGTGGCCGTAGAGTCGGAGATTGAAGACGCCTGCTTGCAAGTGGCTTGAACTCCATCAGCAATGGCTCGTGCGCTGACCCCATTGAGAGCGCGAGGTTGGCCAGTCACATTGACTGACTGTACATTGCCTTGAGTATCAAGTGTCACATTGGCAGACCGCACAGAATATGTCGGGATGCACACAATGTTGGATGAATTGAGCAGAGTGTTGTTATTTTGACCGAATCCTTCAGAATATGCGGTAGCAACAAGGTATCGGTACCTCGTTGGATCGTCAGGAGAGAGGTTCGAGCAGGTAACGTTTTGGAACGAAGATCGGTACCCAAATCGAGGAGTAGTGTCATTTTGCAGGAAGTACCAATCTGGAGAGTCAAGATATGCGTTGTGAATCTCGCAGCCAGGAAGAATTATGGTGCTGTTGAAAAAAGACGCCGTAGGAGTATTGCTGCCTTTAGTATCGAAGGAGATGGTGTAGTCGAGTTTGCCTGATTCACATGAGAGACCGGTACTGAAGACATCGACAGGTGCTGTGTACGTCAAGGTGCCGTTGGCAAGTCCATCGCGCGGAGCAAATCCTTGGACAGCGAACTGATCTGATGTGCCGATAGGTAACTGGATGTTGTACTCCTTGTGGCCATAGCTTACGAATGCGGCTCTTGAATCAACCGCCGCAGCGTCTTGATAGTTCGTTCCATCGAAGGTGTTGTTCAAGGCCATGGAGGTGGGAATTTCACCCCGTTGGACCGATTGCAAGCTGAACATGCCTGTGCTGAGAACAGTTATGACTTTGATAAGAACGAAAATCACAATAGAGGCAGAGACAGTAAAATGTCCCCTCTTCAGAGATTTCCAGAGGGAGAAGACTTGAAACTTTGTAACATAGTCCAAGAGAAGACTGTTGGTTGCTGGTTGTGGCCTTTGGGCCATATTGGCCCATGGTTGGATTGATTTCGCCGCATAGTCGACTTGACGCCAGAGGATGGTGACGATCACAAATACAGCGGTGGGACCGTATGTCCAGAGATAGTGGTCGTCGTCACTGCTGGTCGCAATGCCATGATCGCGCTGGGAGACGCTGTAGACTGCTTGCAACGCAGCGATAACAGCAGCAAAGAAGACGGCGAATAGCACCAGGACCCAAGTCCGCAAGAAGAAGGGATCCCAGTGTGTATTCACTGTTTGTTCCACCTTTTCATACCGAGAAACCGGTTCAAATCCACGGGCAGGAGTCTGCGGCGAGGCAAACAGGGGAGCGCTGGGAGAGAATTCGCCGAAAGATGGTGTTGGTGTGTTCAGCGAATTGTTCAATTCGATTGCGCTGCCCTCAGGCGTCGTCTTCTGGCTACCGAAACCGAGCCGCGAGTAGCCACTGGGACGGAGATGGTCCATCAAGGAGGGTAAGGAGGGGTCTTTGACGGAGCGAATGATTCGGGCGATGTCGTCGCGGTCTGCGTCAAATCGAAGGTATCATGTGTACCAAATGAACGTGTATTTTTGGCATGAAACGAAGGGCTGTTGGAAAAAGCAAATACAGAAACAAACGATTGCACCTGTTCGATTGCGAGCGTACGAGGACTATACAGATCCATGGTGCAAGAGGTGACGGCAAAGAATTATATGAAAATATCCAGCTGGTTCGGTGGGTGTGAAGGTTCATGCAGATCGTCTAAGTCTCATGGAAGTGGCTGAGGATCTGTGCAGTGCTGTTGGTGCCCTGGTTAAGAGCCTGTAAGTGCCTGGCCCCAATCCTTCGGCAGAGTCTCTAGCCCTGATTAGCCTGTTTTCTGGCGTGCAGGCATACCGCCAAGCTTGCCCGCCTGCCCGTCCTGCCCGTGTCGTTGTAATTAGAGTGGGTTACAAATGCCAAAAGTGAGCCGCCAGCATGACATGCGTCCGTGCCTGGTCTTACCGCAGCCCTACCGCTGAGGTAAAACATAGTGACCCAGACTATCCTTCACACAGCTTCGCTTCTTTTAATGCCAATTGGCTCTTGGAGAAATCGATTACCCCTTCATCAATTGCTTCTCCTTTTACTTTTGACACAGGCCAAGTGCACCGCTAATCCACCATGTAGCATTTGGGTAGAAGCTGCTTGCCGTGCAATGTCGCTTCGGACAAGCAGAACTTCTCCTCGTATATTCGGTTTGGAACTTGGCATCCTGCTGACGCTGACTATCAAGACAAGCAAATTTGGGGTTGGACCACAGCATTCCATCCAGAATCCTTGATATAGCGGTGGTACACCGGTGCTCTGTCTTTTTCCGTGCCGTCGCCCAAAAAGGACAGCGAAAAGGACAAGAATGGGGGATCACGATACTGAATACTTGTTCCTCGACGACTCGGAGGCCGCTATCAATGGCCCGTAGTACGTAAGCCATATTCCCACGCCTATCATACCTATGTAAGGACGACCACAGCAACCTCACGTCGGCATGAGTACATATATGTATTGGTTCTTTCGAACATTCTACGGGGCGAAACTCGAAGTGGCTCCAACGCTTAAATTTAGCGCTGAGATCTTAAACTCAGTCACGGCTCAAAGCTCCAAAGTGCTGTATGCGGTACAAAAGGACTGTGTATTGGCTCTGAGAAGAGATGGATTTGCTATCTAGAATACTCAAAGTGTGCGTCTTCCATTATCTAGATCAGACTTGACAAGGTTGTACGAAGCATTTGACCGGTAGCATCGCCGTACGCGCCCTTTGGTGTAGCGCGATCGGGTCTTTAGTGAGCGGTTTTTCCCACGCGTCAGCAAACCTCCTGTTTTTTTCAGCTCCTCAAAATTTCCCAATGCCAACATCTTCGGTGAAGTTGACATTTCTGCCATGGATCGTCGACAAACAGGAAAACGAGCACGAGAAACAACTTCAAGATTCAAGACGACATCAACACACTGCGCTGGCCGGCCATCGGAGGCACCGAGAGCAGAGGAGAAAACTACGCACATCCAAGTCTCCTGATCAACTTCCGCAATCTGCCACCAACGCCTCGCGCGATGTTACACGATGGACGGTCCCCGTTTCTGATAACCATGGCTTTACTGAGCCTACAGAGGTAGTTCTGTTAAACCCTACCATTAGTCTCTTCGGCGACCTGGAGTTATCGCCCGAGTTCAAGCGGCACCTGAATGATGGTAAGACGACTTTTCGCTTTGTTAAACTACTACTGATCCTGGCTGACAGCCTTGACACACCAGTGGCCTGCGTTTGCGCTGGCCTCGACTGATGGTGCGGTGACGAAAATTCGTGAATCGGCATTTCGAGCCGCTGTCACATCGCCGCATACGCTGTTCGCCATGGTGTACGCTGGCGCATGTTACCGCTCGTACTTCAATACGACCGATACCGCAGGTACCGCTTTGCTACAGCTTCAAGCAAAACAACAGGCGTTAAAGTATCTCCGGGAGGCTGTGCAGGAGACTGAGGAATCAGCTGCAGACGAAGTTCTTATGACTGTATCTCTCCTGGCAATTCATGGATCTCTTGAGACTTCCCAAAGACCCCGATTTACCACGCCACTGTTCAGAGACAACGAATTTTACTCCACTGTAAAGTTTGACCAAATCCACCTACGCGCATTACGCACGCTCGTTTCAAGCAGAGGTGGGCTCGCAAAACTGCAGCTCCACGGACTGAACAACATCCTATCGATGATCGACACGTTCCAAGCTTTGGTGAACCTCGCCAAACCATATTTCGAGCCATTGTACTGCACAGAAGATATCGGCAATTCATTGCAGGCACTGTGGGACGACGCTTCATGGAATCGCTTCACCAATCAGGTGGAAGGATTCTGTTTCCTGGACGGCGTCGCAGACGGACCACAGCTGCTTAAGACCATTTCACGGTTTCGAATATTCCTCGAGACCTACGCCTTCTCTCTTCGCAATCCTCGACTAGCTCCAGACATGATGCTCATGATTCATTTCCGTCGGTCTCTCCAACATGATGTCCTGCGGCTAGGGAGCATGAAGAATTGCCTTGTCGAAGTAACCCGGCTTTCCATCATCATTTTGCTCGCGTCTCTTGGTTCGACGTTGCCCGTCGACGGTGGATTCCAACAAAAGGCCGCCGAACTACTCTTGCAGGCCTTGAACGAGAGCAGCAGCCTTGGTCATTGGGAAGATCATCAAGAGTTCCTGCTATGGGCTACCGTCATTGGTGGTCTTGTTGCGCGCGACACGTCACAGCTCTGGGACTTCATAATGCTGCTTCAACAATCGGATATGCCCCCCACGAAAGATTCCTGGTTCAAGATCAAGACGCTTTCAAACAAGTTTCTTGCCTTCGAGTATGAGCTTACTGTTCCCTGCCATGACTTTTGGGATCGGGCCTGCGACCTGTTGTCTGAATCGCCTACGAGGGCTTTAGCTCCGCCATGAAAATGGCGGATGAGACAAGAGCGTCCCTACCAACAAGGGACGACAATATCAACAACCATCTCAACTCTTCGTTCATAAGGCTTGAACACCGAACACTACGAACTGCACGAAATTTGACTTGAATTCGGTCTACTTTGATTTGAATATCCGCTAACCGGCATCGCAACCTTCAATCTTCCGTGTGTGGAAGCGTTGTTCTCCTCCCCTTTGAATCCTCACCGAAGAGCAACGCATCCATCTCGCTCTTGTCATTTGGAAGAACCAGGTTCAGGAAGACACCGACAACCGCGGCGATGATGAAAGGAGTTTTGACAATGAGATTGACTCCTTGCTCAAATCCTTGGAGATGGACATTTGACCCGCTGTAATCAAGGACCTGGTCAAACCAGGTTGGCGTAACGATATCGATGAAGCCAATACCCAGCGCCACCGTCAGAATAAAACGGTTGCGGCGAGTGAATTGAATCAGACCCAGCACGCGGATACCTGCGACTGCAATTGTGCTGTAGAGGAAGACTTGCATTCCACCGAGAACGCTCGGAGGCATCGCACTGAAGACGGCGCCGAATTTGGCGAAGAAGCCCATCAAGATCAAAAACACCGATGCTGCCCATCCAGCTCTTCGAGACTACTACTTGTTAGCTTCTAGCTTAGCGATTCGAAGGACAATTCACTTACGGCACAGCCAGTCAACACGATCGTCCCGTTGTTGCCGGCCTGAGACACCATGGGCAAGCCAGTTCCGAGTGCACTGATCAGACTTCCCAGACCATCACAAAGAATCCCACCTTGGATCCGACTGTTGAACTGAGTGCCTTCCACTTCCACCCCCGAGATCTCCGCTGTCGCCAGAATATCTGGCATGCAGCTGACGCCTTCGCAAATGAACATGATGAGCAATGGGAGGACCAGGGCGCCGTCGACTGAAAGCTTGAATGTGTGCACCCAGAGAAACGTGACAACAGGCGCAGAGTCGATATTCTCGCGTGACCAATACCCCGTGGCCCCAGAGATTGCGCATCCAACAGCAAGGCCGATCAGAACAGCGGCGGATTTCATTAATGGCGAGCCGAACTGCTCGACGAAGACAATCGTGACAAAGACACTGAATCCGAGTCCGATCAATTTGGGATGTGCCCAAGGAAGCGGCTTTGGCGCGTAAATGTTGGGACACAGCGCATAGAAGCCGTCTCCGCCATTGCAATTGACCGAGCCGCCCCAGTTCTGCATGCCATTGCCGATCAGGTACACTCCAACCAACAACAGCAGCGAACCAGTAACAATCTTGGGGAAGATCTTGTTGAGGAGTCGAGGAGGCACCATTGACATCAGAATTTGGATGAGGACAGTACACAACATTGTGCCGATGATGGCACCCCAAGCATCTGGACATGGCAGCTGTGTCCCATCGGCTGCCACTGGACATGTTCCGTTGTTGTATCGCATGCTGGTGTATGAGAACGCGATGGGGATGATGTCAAAAGTCGGACCGACGACTGACAGCAAGCCAGTACCGATGAAGAAGGGTGTGCCTTTGATGTGGACTCGAGTGACTTGAAACGCCGTGGCAATGCCTGTGGTAATGAAAGATGCGGCGACGAGGTATGACACCTGTGCTGGCTCGAGATTGAAGGCTCCAGATGCGATAGCCAGCGGCGGTGATACAATAGATCCAATCATGGTTAACGCATGCTGCAGACCGAGGATGATGGTGAGGAGGATTGGGACTCGATCGTGAAGGCCGTAGAATGGTATAGCCTTGTCTTTGTATTTTCGATTGAATGGTGGGATATTGGGCGTGACGAGATACCAATAGTCATAGTCGCCGAACCATGATTCTCTTGATGTAAGATATGCTTTTGCCTGAGCGAGCTTCTCATTGTAGCCGACTTTAGTCGACGTGCCTTGAGTTGGCTCGTAGCTTGAAGCTGCAGAGCTTTCGGCTGTCATCGTTTTATCTTCCATGGTCTTGGGGAATGTTTCAGTGGGAGGAGGGGTTTCCATGGCGGACGCAGAGAGGGTTCAGGTTGCGATGGAAGAAGTTCGACTCTCTGTCTCGCCAATCTCCAGGAATCAGCAATGAATATATGCTTTGAGCCATGGTGCTCGCGTAGCCATCGTCCAACGCTGGAGTTCTTGGACTTCTTTATCGTTGCGGGTCGTGGTTATCTAGAGTCGCGATAAATCTCGTACCAGACAAGATATGCCACTGGATCAACCGTTGTCAATGCGGGACTGTCGTACCAGCCGACCAACCCTGGCGTTTGCCTGACCCGACTATCAATAATTTTATCGGGCTTCGAGAAGCCCTTCGACGAGGAAGGACATTCACGATTTCATTTTCGAACCTGTGAATAATGGAAGCAACCGTATGAAGGTTGCATCGGATAACTCGCGGCGGCAAAATCTCGTCTCCGTTGCCTTAAAGCATTAAACATGCCATGACTTCCTACCCGTATGTGTTGGTGTATTCCACGTTCGTCGTGTCCTGTGATTAGCCTTTTAAGATGAAAAACAGGTCAACGCTCTTTACTCATGCAACGATTATAACCGTCGACTCGGAGCGCACGATATGGCTTGATGCAGCTCTTCTGGTACAGGGTAACCATTTTGAAGCCCTTGACAAGACTGCTTTGCTACTGCAGAACCCTGCGATTCCCCACGATGTCCAGATTGTCGACTGTACTGGCAAGATTATCATACCTGGCCTGATCAATACACACGCGCATCTGTGCCAGTCACTGCTACGCGGGCTGGCTGAAGATGTCTCCCTGCATTCATGGCTGTGCGATTCAATCTGGCCTCTCGAGGCGAACTACGGCAAAGATGACGGCTACGTTGCCGCAAGGTTAACGATTGCGGAGATGCTGCGCAGTGGTACGACCTGCTTCTTGGAGGCCATGCTCACTCACCGGGCTGGCTTTGAGAATGTCGTGCGCGCCGTGGACGAGATGGGTATTAGGGGTTGTCTGGTCCGAACGAACCCTGTATCCCAGATGAAGGCATACTGACTCGACAATAGGCAAAGCTTGTGAAGGTCACGGAAACGAACGATACCATCGGAATGGTCGACGCGAGAGACAAGGACGTTTCTAGTATGTCGATCGAAAGTGCCCTTGCCGTCCATGAGAAATATCATCAATCTTCAAGTGGCAGGTTGCATGTCTGGATGGCCGCCGGAACCCCTAGAGGATCACCAGAATCAGCACACAAAGCGATCGGAGACGCATGCGCACACCATGGCATCGGCTTGACAATGCATTGCGCCGAGGCTCCCAAAGATCTGGATATTTATCGAGACAGCTACGGATGCAGTCCCACGGAATTTTGCGAAAGGACAAACCTCATCGGGGAAAATCGCAACACGGTGTTGGCTCACATGGTCAACCTTGATCTAGAAAAAGACTTGCCGGTCTTGAAGAGGACGGGAGCGACCGTGGCGCACAATCCAAGCAGCAATTGCAAGTTGGCATCGGGAATAGCAGCAGTCCCGGAGATGTTGCAGCAAGATGTCAACGTTAGCTTGGGAACCGACGGAGCTCCTTGTGCGAACACCTATGATATGCTTCAGGAGATGCGGCTTGCTGCTTTGGTTCACAAAGGTGTAATGCGAGATGCAAAGATCGTCACGGCCGAGGAAGTACTGGAGATGGCAACGATTAAAGGAGCAAAGGCACTGGGGCTTGAAAAGGACATTGGCAGCATTGAAGTTGGGAAGAAGGCCGATTTCGTTGTCATCGATACTTCCGGTTTACACTGTGCTCCGTTTGATGCCGAGCAAGTCCTCGACGGAGGCATCGATCCTGTCACGACGGTGGTCTTTTCTTGCACTGGCGCGGATGTAGAAAAGGTTGTCGTTGATGGAGAGGTGCTGGTGGACCGTAGGGAACTTGTCATTTGCGACGAGAGGCAGGTAAAACGATTCGCACGAGAGTCGGTCGGGAAGATTCGAAGGAGAGCGGGCATCTCAACAAACGTCAAGAGGAAATATTGTTGAGGTAGAGATTGACAAACAGTGAAACAATACTTAGGATTGAGATCTCGAATTTGGTCTTCTGGTCACTAATATGTGGCGGCGTATCTTGACAGCATGTGCTCTTCAACAGTGAAAGGCTTCCCCTGCGATCCGTCCAATGGCTTGATGACGCAGTCTGCATTCCCATCCAAAAAGAAGGGTATCGAGTACCTGTCCGTACCAGAAGTATTGATAACTCGGTGGATGTTACTCTTGTAAACGCCACTCGTCCAAGCCTCCAGCATGTCTCCAACATTGACAACATACGCATGCTCTTGCGGGGGAACATCGATCCATTCCTTTGTGGATTGGTTGAGCACTTGTAGCCCTGAGTGACCGTCTTGGAGGAGAAGCGTGATAGCTCCAAAGTCTGTGTGTGCACCAGCGCCTACCAGTGTCTTGTCGTCGGTGTTCGGGTGCGGAGGATAATGGAGGAGTCGAATTGCGGCAATGGGTTCTCTGCAAAAGTCTTCGAAAACAGTTGTGTCAAAGCTCTTCAAGCCCCGGGCCAGTATTCGCATAAGATGGAATGAGAGGTCTGTCAATGCTTGGTGGTATTCGTTCAGAGGTTGTTTGAATGCGGACTCGGGGATTTGAGCAGGCCAGATGTTCGCTCCTTGGAACGGCCTGTATGGTGGTTTGTTATCAGGTATCTCGCGCCCAACAAAAAATCCCTGGGAATGTTAGTATATTGAGGTTCATGGTCCAGATCGGATGCGCTCACGTACTTCTTTTAAATCTGCTTGTTTTCCAGGCTCCAGGAACTGTGAGCCGATAATTTCGTACCCTCGTCCAGGTTTTCCGCTCAGCTTCTTCTTCTCCTCTATCGGCAAGTCAAAGAACATCTTGGCTGCGGTAAAGATCTTGTCTTGCATCGTGGGTGGGATTCCATGGCCAACGATCTGGAAGAAGCCACTGGTTGTACACGCTTCGCGAATTTGTGTCACGATCTTTTCAGCTTCAGAGGAATCGGGGTTCTCGAGGTACGGCTCCAGGTCGACAACAGGGATCGTGAACGCGGGTTTTTCTTGCTCAGGTTTGATAGCCATGGTAGCGCGGTGGGATCGGGAGGAGACTTGACCGAAGCCATTCTCGCAGCTTGAGGTGTACGACGCAATGAAATAGAAAATGCTTCATGAGAGAGCAAACTGACAATGTGGTCATTGGTTTTCGGCAACGTCCGTTATCTACTTACTTAGAGCTCCGCATTTCAGGCACCTTCATTGGGTGCCCCTTCCCTGCAAATTGCCCCACGGGCACCGCCTATCGCTCCTCTTCGCTACCCCCGCAGCCTGCGATCTCAAGCCGAATGATGCTATCTAAGCTTACCCACCAAGTACCTGAATATCTCGTACCATGCACAAAACATCTCGCCCGATCCTTCATGTAATCACTCCGAATGCCTAGAGAAAGGCACAGATCCACTTGTACCGAGTGTAGCCTGCGACGGCAGAAATGTGATCGCAAAGTCCCATGTTCTCGATGTGTGAAACGAGGCATTCCCGAAAGCTGCACGCTGCGATGGCCTGGCGGTCGGTACGATGCTCGAGTTCACCGGGCCTATCCAAAGAACTCCAACGACGCAGCTCCACGTCAGCAAGTTGAATCGATACCCTCAGAAGGAGAATCGAGAACAGCTCAAAGGAGACCTAACATCGACGCCTCTGTTGAAGAGTACGTGGACTCTGATGAAGAGCTTGAAGGTCTTGGAGTGAGTGCAAAACGGCTTGCGTATTCTTTCAAGCCGTACGAACCGACGAACCTGCGCGAGCAAAAGCCAAACAACGACTTCAGCTTCAGCCACGATTCATCAGCTCCAACGACGTATCTGCAGATGCTGCTTCCAAAAGTTGATCATATCTGGAAGCTTGTCGACTATCACGAGCTGTATCTTCTCTGGTATCATGGCTGCTATCACGGTCCGAGTTTGCGATGGGAACTACAAAGTATTCTCGCATCGCAGGAGAACCACAAAGCCTTGGATGTCGTCGGTCTTAACATGCAATGGCTAGCGCTTCTCTTCTCCATCATGGCTGGCAGTCTCACTTGTGCAGTGGAATGGAGGCTGGAGGAATGGGGGTTCTCGCGGCCTGAAGTTGCCAAACTCTCTTTGAAATGGTACAAAGCCGTCATCATATGTCTCAATTGTGCCGAATGGACGTCGAACCATAGCCTGTACGCAGTGCATGCCATAGCCACCCTGACCATGTCGGCACATTCTCTGGGGAAGTCTGGTGAGCTTGGTGTACTGCTTGGAGCCGCACACAAGATTGCACAGAGCCTAGGTCTTGACCGGCTCGAGCAAAACCCAGGACTTGAGACGATAACTGAGTCATCTACCGAGGAACAACGACACAGACTCTTGAAGTGTGAGGTTGGTCGAAGAATATGGTCTCAGCTTTGTGTTCAGGATTGGATGTCTCTGCCATTCACTGAGAGCCACAGCATCAATCCCCGTGAATTCACCACTACGAAGCCATCGAGCCGGAATCATTTGAACATGGAGCCAATTGCTACGACATATCCTACATACATCAGCTATGGTAATTATCTCTTTGAGATCGCGAAGCTGATGGTTGCCCACCATCAGGCAACAGTCCAAGCAACAACACCATATACAAGGTACGAACAAGTTCTTGAATACGACTCTCGAATGCGACAGCTTGCAACCAAGGGTATGCCTCGTTACTTCCACGTTGTCGAGCCGATCGATCGAAGTTGGCCGGAATGGGTGTCTTGGGCTAGACGAAGTTTGACGATATGTTTTGCTCATAAGATGATTATGATTCATCGGCATTTCATCAGGCAGAGTTTTGCAAACCCTGCTTACTCGGTCACTCGGACTACTTGCGTCGCAGCTGCGAAAACCATTCTCAACGAAGCGAAACAAACCAAAGACCATGACGGTCCCATCATCTGGATTGACAAGGCCTTTTGTCTCGTTGCGGGCATTGTGCTTTGCCTGGATATGTTTCATCGTCCAGAATCCGACTCCGACTTCACTTTTCACAAAGGGCTTGTCACTGACTGCATCCAATCCTTTGAGAGATACAAGGCTAGCACCATTGCAGTACAAGGCGTCAAATTGTTGCAGTGGCTGCTCACGGAACGCGACCAAATGGCATCAAATATGACATGGCCACCGGAAATGATCGAAGTCTCTGAGATCATGCAATTTTCAACAGATACCGGTTCAAATGAACAAGATTTCATGGTAGAACTGCTGCCACCACAAGCGGGCTTTCGAAATCGGTTTGTTTTCGAAAGCTTGCTGGGCATCAATAGCCGGTGATATGTCTGTTTCCGACCTTATTTACACTGGTTCTACCTATCAGGCTTCGAGCACACTGCCTGATAGATGTGGGGTGTTCAAAACAGGTAGCGGTCCTGTTGACCTGCAAAGTGATCGTCGATTTTGATTCAAATGTGACTGCGATCAGACCACGGCTCTTTCCGCTCCAGATGTTACGGGCTCCAGAATGATGTACATGATGCTCTATCAAATCTGATCAGCACTTTTGTCCCTCTTAACAATAGTTGGGTTGCACCTCCGCCGAATGATCAACTCGAAATCGACTAGCCTCCAGACTCTATAGCTCGCATTTGTACAAACACAATGATAATCTCCGGGACTGGACTCAAAATCTGGCACAAACTGTGATAACCAATATTGTCGCCGTCTCTTCTGCCAATGAGACTTACGCGTTCAATGGCATTGCACGACAATCTTAGACATGCTTCCATATCAGGTGTTGTAAGTATCGACTCAAATTGCTGACCTCTGCTCAGCGAAGCCATGCTAACGGACATATATGGATTGGATATCTGATCCTGCGATAGTCTACCTCTCTACAGTCGTTTTCTTAGTCGCCATCGTCTGTCATCTTCGAGCACGGCTGAGAGTATATTCAATTCTACACAACCCAATTCTTATCTATCTCGTCCACTACCTTTAGCACTATTGAAAGCACGCGCCACCAACTCACGGTGAATAATTTAAACAAGCTTCGGAGCCTTTGACAGAGCCAAGATGTCTGGGTGAGGCTGCTGGGTCTCTGGATAACTTGCCAGTAATGTCTCCAAAGCTTGGGCAATCTCAAGCAGTCTGTGATCTCCAAAGCGGCGACCGACGATCTGAATGCCAAACGGTGTACCTTGCGGATCGAGGCCTGCAGGAAGAGAGACCGCCGGATGACCTACTAGCGAGATACCGTAGCAGATGCTGTACCACTCGGCATAGTGGCGGGCAGGACGGTCGTCCAAAACCTCGGGGTACAGTTGCTCGTGCGGGAAAGGCAGAGCATTGACGGCTGGTGTGATCAAAACATCGTAATCATCGAAGATGTCCTGAAAATCCCGGTAGATTCGCGTTTGTTCTGCAAGCGCGGCTGCCATATCGGCCGAAGTACTTTGAAGCGCATCTTCCATGCTTCTGACGAGATTTTGACTCAGCTGGTCCCGGTGTTCATCGTACCGCTTCTTGTGACCGGCAAGGGCATTTAGACCTCGAACGCCCCAATACGCCATCTCGGCATTCTGCATCTTAACGTCGTAATCGTCGCACGCCGCGAGCTGAGACGAAAATACCGCAAGCTTTTGGCGAAAAGTGGTACGGACAATTTTGTCTACCGGTGCAAAGCCCAGATCTTCTGACACGGCCACGCGCAGTCCCGACACGTCCACACGCTTCAGTGCAAGAAAGATTGATGGGTCGATCGGGCGTGATAGAATGTCCCGGTGGTCGTAGTCAGCAATAGCAGCCAAGAACATGGCAACATCGGCAATCGTCCGGCCCATGGGACCTTGCACTCCGTCGTTGGAGAAACCTATGAGTCGTCGTTCGTTCGGCACTAGCCCTGGAGTAGGACGGATGCCTGTCACACCACAGAAGGCCGAGGGATTGCGTATACTGCTGCCGGAGTCGGATCCATTGGCGATTGGGGCCATGTTGGTCGCGAGCGCGACACCAGCACCACCGGACGAGCCGCCAGACGTGCGCAGAGGGTCGAAAGGGTTGCCCGTTGGACCGAAAACACGATTAGTGGTATTAGATCCGACACCAAATTCGGGTGAATTCGTCTTGCCCAGAATCACGGCACCTTGACGACGCATCCGAGCCACGACTGGGTCGTCGCTGTCCGGAATATGGTCTTTGTACAGCAGCGAAGCGTAGGTAGTACGCATGCCTTTGGTGTCGTTGAGGTCCTTGATCACTGCAGGCAATCCATGTAGCAGACCCAGCGGTTCGCCTCTCAAGACCGCTGCCTCGGCGGCTTTGGCTTGTTGACGAGCCTGATCATAGTCCTTTGTCACGATGGCATTTACCGCGGGGTTGATTGACTCGATTTGCTCGATACAAGACTCGAGCAAGTCAACCGGTGAAAGCTTCCTTTCGCCGATGAGGCGGCGCGCTTCAGTAGCAGTCAAGTCGCACGGTCTAGTCATGGCTGAGTTCAATCTATCCCAAATCATGGTTAGCATACACTGAGCCATAAAAGTTGTTTCTGCATTCAGACACACCTGTGCAAAATTCTGATGTGATGGAAATGAGTTTCAGCTGATGTAGTCTGAAAACCCTCAATACCATGCTCCCTGCTATTACACTGGAACACCTGCCTTCGCGATATGATGTACGACGCTTATCGGTGAACAGGTATTTAAGTAGATACGTAAGGCGGGTTGTCTCGATGTGGCAGATGATGTCTGAGTTTCTCGAACTCATTTAGGTGTTGGACTCGCGTCTAGAGATCGTCCATGGTCGGCACGAATGGGAACGGCCACGCACGAGTGCATCGTGTGGACTGAAAAGCGGATGTAGGCGTCTGGTTGCGGCCATCACCGCTGAGGCAAAGGTAATGAAAACCTCATCCGCGGCGGATTTCCAATCAATGATATCATCTACTTACCTCTCGCAGTATGTAACAACCTTCATCAAGACCAGACCAACATAGATCACCAAAGTAAGAAGTAGGTTTATATACTTCTCACCTATCAAAAACTATATATAGCTTATGCTCCTTTGTGGAGCCTTAACATGCTGACGGATTTTCGATCGCTGCGGATTGGCTCTTGGTGGAAAAGGAGAGTAGGCCGATCGACCCTTTTATCCATCCCAAATCACAAGGCATCGGACCGAAATGAAAAAGACTGCGCTTTGAAGAAGATTCACAGGGTATTCAAGTCCATTGTAGCACAGCTGCTAACCATGATCTGTGATCTCTTAGCTGCACAGTCAGCCAAGGCTCACTGGACCGCAACATCCTTATTTCGAAGAAATTGACGACGCAGTATCCGACCCTAGACTCTTGTCGTTTGTATTAGTGGTCAGCCAGGTAGTGATTTGTTCTGCAATTTCTTCGTTGATCTTGCGTTGGGCCAAAGAATCAGTGCATATTTCAAACGCGTTCTGATCTTTATCGTTGCGGGCTTCAGGATTCGCTTTCGCCCTGATGAGGATTCTGACTATATCAACCAGTCCATGACTGATCGCAGTGTGTAATACTGGGCTCCTTGATGGACCAAGCTGCTCGTTGACATCGGCGCCTGCCTTGACCAGAAGGTGGGCGATTTCCGTTTGCTGGTTCGTCATCTTTGAAGACCAGCTAATGACGGCAAGAGCAAACGCTGTCTGTCCAGCGCCATTTCGCATAGAGGTATTGGCACCTTTATCCAAGAGCATGGCGGTGGCATATTCGTCTTTCCTCCGCACGGCCATATGCAGGGGGGTGTTCTGAGTGCCAAGAGCTTTGAGATTAACGTCAACTGGATATTGGCTGTTAGCAAATATTAGAGCCAGTGTTTCTCTTCGATGTTTTTCCAACGGCTGATAGCCAGCGCCGAGAATTTGCAGCAACGGCGAATCGCCGTTCTTGTCCTTCACATTAGGATTGGCCCCATATCTAAGGAGCGTGACAACAAGCAATTTGTAGCCGTCATAGTAGGGGTTTTCGATTGCCATTGACCTGTAGGACCATCAGAAGTGCTTTTAGGATATTATGGTAGAAGAGTAACCGAGTGCCGTCGGTCAAACTAGGATACTTTTGCGCGACATTACAACTTACAACGCAGTTTTGCCAGTCGGAGACTGAACGTCAACTTTCGCTTTTCTCTTCAGAAGCGCCTCGGCGCACTTGACATGCTTCATTGACCTTCCTCTAACAGCGGCAAAGAGTGGTCCCTGTCGTTCATTCATCAGTGTGGTAGCACAGCTAGAATAGACTGATCCCTACCTTCTCGTTGGGCTTACAACCGGCTTCAAGCAGCGCTCTTACAACAGCGACTTTGCCGAGAGAGACGTAGTGCTCAAGAAGTGGCGTACCCTTGCTCATCCAGACGCTTATGCTCAGCCCCTGGATTTTTCTTCGTGTACCCTCTGACATGACAGAGGTTGCCACCGAATCCGTTTCAACGCTGACTGATCGAATGTATTTTCGAGCCGAGATGTGCGACTCTTTGCGACGTGGAAGTGGCTGACCCTTATAGGCTGGCACTGAGTCGGAGGTGAGGGATTCAAGGTTCTCGCGAGAAAGTGAAGCTCGACGAGGTCGAGGTGTTGGGCTTGCTTGAGGTAAGGGTGACTCTGCTTGCTTGTTTTGCTCAGCTTCGAGTGGCTGTTCAGGTATGGACGGGGTACTCTCTTCCCCAACTGATTCTGTGAATGTTGGTTGAATTTGCCTAGTGTCTTGTTGCTGCGTGGCGACGTCGTCTTCAGCGACTTTTGAGTCAGCGGGTAGATCATTTGCAAATGTTACGTGGCGCTCGCGCGGAGGCTCTGAAGAATCTTCAACAACCGACTGTTCTCCGCCGTCACCTCCATGAGTGAGATTGTCTTCCGATCCCTGAGCCAGTAGCAGGACTTCAGCATTTATCTTGTTGTCTTGCTGAGACTCCTGATTTGGTTCACTTGTGATTGAGCGTTCAATGACGACGGAGTCTTTTGAAAGATTGATAGCTTCGGCCATAGGGCTGTGTGCTATAGTATCTTGTTGTAAAGGTTCGCAAGGACTTTGTATTTCATCGAGGGTGCGCTCCTCTTCAATGGCCGGTAGTTGAGCATCGAGATCAGGAGAGTAATTACCTTCGTCAATGTGCCGTTGTATGTCTTCAAAGTCGAGTCCATCGGTTGACTCTTCAATGTCAAGCGTTATCTCCGAAGCACTGCTGTCACTACTGCCATGTTCGATGTCAAACATAAGCTCATTGTTCGTGGATTGGCAACTGGGACTCTCGAAACCTGCAAAAAAATTGAAAGAGCCGAGGGCTTGTAGTCTTGGATTTGAGTCGTCGTCGCGCCCAGCTGATACAATGATTGTGTCCTCTTCCTCATCCTCAATTTCGAATTGAAGCGTACCCGGCTCTTGTGTCGCACTTTGTAAGTTTGGTTCGATAACTTCAGTTCGGTTGATCCACCTTTGAATGGACAGGGCTTTGGGGGTGTCTAGTGGGGTAGGATCCAAGTTCTCTTCTTGACCGTCATCCTCATCGTAATCCCAGTAGCTCATGTGGTGCGTATCCTCTTCCGGCTCAGGACTTCCCCCTAAATCCTCGCCAGGTTCCATAACTGCACAGCAAAATCCGGAGAAGTAACCTGCCTGCAGAATTTCGGAGCGCAATTGTTTGGGATAAGGCCGCTTACTTGGGTGTTTCTCAAGCATGTCCCTTATCCAGGACTGCGGAATGTTATCATGGTCAGGCCCAGGCTGCCTACGCAGGGTTTCAAGCCATAAAATCAAGCCTCTGATGTTCTTATAGGGATATAAATTCTGCTTACCCTTCTGCCTTAGATGTTCTCGCAGATCCCTGGTTCGGAGACCCCGGAGGACTGTCAACATTTCGAGATATACAACTCCAAGGGACCAAATATCAGTTGCATAGTTAGTCGGAGCGTTTGGACTGCCTTCACGCTCTGGAGGCATATACCATGCGGTATGTGGCTGTGACGACCATGTCGTGCTTCTTTCTCGAGCCGACCAGTCGTGCGCAGCTCCAAAGTCGGCTAGATAAACACAGTTGCTCCGAATCAGGATGTTTCTCGGCTTTATGTCGTTGTGGTGTATTTGCTCGCGGTGGAGATAGCTCAGCGCGGAAGCAAGGCAGCCGAAAAATGATCTCAGGGTTGGCTCTCGGTCCGGGCGCATATTTTCCAAGTATACCTCCAGATCATAATCTGCCACTGGGACCATCAAAAATGCAAAGCAGCGTCGGTCTGTGTATGTGCCTCTGATCTTCACAAGATGCTTGTGGCGTAGTCTCTTCAACGCACCGATTTCTAGAATTATCAGTATACTGATTCGGTCGATGGTTTGACTACTTCACCTCTCTCGAAAAACTCAAACTTCCTCTTGGTCTCGCGTGCTGACGATCCGCGTGGGATACGCTTACGAGCATAACGTTCCAGGCTCAGACGGGACCACACTATGTCCACATGGCTAGGAGACTTAGTTTGAGCACGATTGAAGCATTGGGGACAGTTGAACAGCCTTACCCGAATCCGCCTGAGCCCAACTCAGACAAAGTGCGTAGGATTGAATCTGCATTCTCAAGCACAACGTGCTGACCCTCTTCATCTTTGAATAGCTCCTTTGCATCGGTAAGACAGTGAACTTGAATGCGAAGAAATTCAGCCCTGTCGTCTCCGAGGAACTTTGGTAGGTCTTCCACAGGCATGGGGAGCATAAAATCAGTCAGACCTTCCTCGACGAAAGAGCGGAAAGCATCCGTTCGATTGATATGGTGGAGGATTGTGTAGATGCGGGGTCTGTGTTTACCATCCTTGGAGACGTGCGGATCTGTGCTCATTTCCAAGAAGATTGCGATTGTTCGAAAAGAAGCATCTGAAATGACGGGAACTTGATCGGAGCCAGGTTCTTTCTGGGGAATCGCCATATATTTGGACAGCACCTGCTTGATATCTTCAACTGGAGGCTTTCGGCTCACCCTACCCATCCGAAAGAAAGTGTGGAGCGACGAGGAAGCCATGATCCTGGCACTCCTGTATAGATGATAGACTCAATCTTGGTAAGGTCCGAAACCGGCTCCTCAGTGGAACGCACTGGATATACACTGGTTACGTTAATGAGAAGAGAGAAAGGAGAGCGCGACCCAACGAGGCAGAACTCGGAGCGGCTGAGGCTCTTGAGGCTGAAAATGAATTTGGACGCCTTCACCGGTCCATTGTGATGACGAGGATTGGGGATGGCACACCAATCCTGAAGCTGGGCGCAACACGAGCTGCATCCTCGGCGGAGAGGCGCAGGGTTTTGCGAGCCATTGATAAAAAGGTGCATTCTGCCCCGACATCCTCTTCGATATGTAATTCATTGTTTGCCTTTGTCGTTGTACAACGATTTTGATCTTTGCACGAAGACCACAAGAGTGCAAGCCTTTTACAGTTCCGCGGCGCGACGCGCTTAGCTTAAAGCTTAACACGCGCCGCTCCCCAGTGCCTCCAGGTGACAAGGCTCCACTCCGGGATGTCGGGACTGGACACCGCTGCAGGCAAGCAAACGTTCGTAACCTCTGAGACAACATCACTGACCTCGTGAGAGTACCAGGCGTCTTTGCAATTATCGAGCTTACCATAGTACTCTTCAATGGCTGTATCAAGACTATTGCCCTCATCGCCGCCGCTCGACACGCGGCTGAAAATGTCGACCGACTTCGATTCATGCTGGAGTGGGAGCAATTCCGTCTCTTACAATGGGCAGATCGCGTTGGCTTCGGCGACGACCACCCGAGCCTCACTCTTGTCAACTGGACGTTAGCGCACGAGCTATTCGAACAATTACACAATGACCTGTCTAGTGCCCAAGTCCTGAGAGAAAAGTACGGCCTTCTTGTTGTAGACCAGGAAGATCCCCCGCGCGATGTTTCCTTCGAAGCCGATCGAGTCGGCGCCGGTCCACCTTTCCTCGGAAGAATGCGATCCCACGCGACACAAAAGATGCAAAACATTCGGAAAAGAGCAATGGAAAAGGGAACGATCGCGTTCCGAAGCTTGAAATGGGCCGGGTACGAACAAAAGAAGGTACATAGCCTGCTCGACCATGTTGGGAGGTATAACAATTATCTCCGGGATCTCCTCGACAGCACACAGCAGGACTTCATCTGTACGGGAGTGGCTGCTTTACTGCGCGATCTGATATCGAGGAGCTCAAACAACATCCAACTTGATGCCATCAAGGCCTTGTTGGATATAGACCCCCAGCCAAAGTCTATTGAGCTGAATCCAGCCGTTGAGGTCAAACGTACAAGGCTCGTGGCAGGGATCGACATTCGCAAGGATGAGAAGAGGCTTGCACCCGTCGCCAAACCCATTCTGTCACATGTCAAGCACAAATACCTATCCTCTCCCACGTCGGCTGGACGAGACAACTGCGAGATCGCGATCTATTCAGATCCACGCAAAGGTATACGTTCCCACGTGCTCCTGGAATGGAAAAGTGTACCGATAGCACGCGATTCCGCCATCAGCAAACGCATCCACGAACTCACGTTTCTTCTCAGCGCTGCCAGTGCCTCAAACGGCTTTCATTGCCTGAAATGCATCGGATTTGTCAAGGTGCAAGGTACAGATTTCAACAGATACGCTTACGTATTCGAATTGTCGGACTTGGCCCATCAACCTGCAGCGCCTCTAAAGACACCGCAAACTCTGCGCGCTGTCATCGAGGAAGGGACGTGTGTCTCGTTGACAAGGCGATTATCAATTGTGACAATCATCGCGCAGACTCTGCTTCAAATGCATACTGCTGGGTGGCTACATAAGAATATATCTGCCAACAGTATCTTGTTTTTGAAAAGTGAGTCCAGCCAGATGTTATCTCCGCCATTGGTATCCGGGTTCGAATTTTCCCGCCTCACCGTGGAGGATACCGAAGCCTTACCACCAGATGCTGTCGCTGAGCTGTATCGGCATCCCCAAGCTTGCGGCGGCGCCCAGGGCTGTGCATTCAAAAAGACGTTCGATCTCTACTCTTTCGGGTGTGTCTTCCTGGAGATTATACTGTGGACCAGTCTTGAGAGTATACTGCATTCTCTCGGCCTTGGATCTTCATCGACATCGGTCTCTCCGGAAAATGTTTCCATGCACAAAACCACACAACAGTTGGCTCATGAGCGACGGATAGTGGTCTTGAAGGGCAGGAATCGTCTAATGGAGAATGAAAGTATGCAAAAGATTGGAGATCAAGTGGCCTTTCACGCTGGCGAGCAGGCCCGTAAAGCTCTTGAACTTTGCTTCTTTCCACTTGGACGTCCGCGACAGAACGGCACTCATGTAGTTGAAGACAATGACGACGACGACGAGATTGATGAAGACTTCCTTGAGCGGTCTGTCAACCCTCAGATGCGAATCGTCGACCTTCTTCAGTCCTTGAGCAACGTTTGAACAAAGAGTAGCTCACATTGCGACCTCTTCATACTTCTTGATTTAAAAAAAAAGCCTGCGTTGGACTTGATGCTGAGGATAAAGCGAGGCTCTTCTTACAAGTATAAAGCTACGTGACTAATTCCAAGCAATTGAGTGCTTTCGAGGGATAATTAAATGCTCGAAACCCTGTGCCACGTAACGAGTCCCAAATCGATCTCAAAACAAATGTGCGATTTCCCAGTTTTCTTCCTTTCTAGACGGAAGTTGAAACGCAATAAACAGTTCAAGCAAGACTGACCAACTTCGATAGAGTTGACCTCAGAAAAAGGATACTTCAATCCCACTTTGGCGCATTCTCTAGACGCTTGGTACGATCAAATCCAACTTGCACAGCATGCTCAGCCGCCCAATTTTTGATCTTCTCGAAGTTCCGGCAAGTATGAGTGGTCGCGGTGTTGGTCACATATAAATTGTGCTTGGTTGACCAACGCCATACCATTGGAGAAGTATCCGAATGACACATCAGCGACTGGCGTATCTGATCGATGCAGTGATCTATGTAGAGGGCTATCAGCTTCACCTGCTTAGATCCGTTGCGAGAGAGACTTTATTAACGCTGATTCTTACCGATATGATGGAATCGAGTTCCCGAGTCTTTTCCAATCAGGCTTGTGACATTGAAATACTCCGCATAGTGACTCATTCGGATTTGATCCTTGCACAGCTTCAGTAAAAACAGCCTATATAGTGATATTGAAGACACATACAAGACAATGTAGCTGGTGGAAAACATCTAGTTGGACAATATATTGATCTTCATGATCTGGGATTGGAGTTGTGGACACTGGTAGCTGATCTGCCAATGTCTTGTTGATCTGCGAGATACCCATATCTATCACGGTCAATGATTGTCAAGTCAAGTGTGTGTAGTACGACAGAGGAAGGACTTACATTCATATAAATCCAGCCATGCCGCGTTGATTTCGTCTGTCGGAGTACCTTGATATTTAGATTTCCCGCCTGGATTTGAGCTCTGGAAAGTTACCGTATGGTACTCAATCTCCGTGTTTACTGGCGCTGTGAAGGTATTGTCAATATCCCGACAGACTTTGACATCGAAAACATTCCACACTTACACCATACGAGAGAGACACCATCCGGATTTCCCTGCACATACACGGCACTTTTGGAGACGAGTGGTACAATGCGAACGTCCAGTACGGTAATGGCAAAGACCAAGTTTATGAGCAAAGAGATGCAAGCAACAAGCTTCATGCGGGAAACCTTCATCCAGGAAGAGTCTGGAAGATGCACAGGTATCGAAATGCCTCCGTCTTCTTTTAGAGGCAGTCGAGAATATCTGTAGCTTTTGAATATGGGCAGCCTCATTTCGATTGCGATTGATTCTGTACCACAGAGAAATCAGGGCCTGTCCCTTTTAATTGTTGACTGTGAAGTAGTGGAAATAGTATAAATTGCGCGTTTCTTGCGGATCTCTGTGAGGCAAAATGCTTTGTATGTGTGTCAATGTTTCATGTATACTCGTTTGGATGAAGACAAGACAACGCAACAAATGTTCAGTTTATTCCTATCTACCTATGTTAGATTTGCCGATACTGCCCGAGTCTTGAAGACCAGACTTCGCACCAGACTTCGCATTTCTCGTAACGATAGGAGTCGTTGCTTCGAACGCGGCTCTCGGTTACAGAATACATACTTCATCTCATCCCTGACTAGTCCCCCACACAGATCGCAGTCGTCTTTGCCCGGTCTTAAATTTCCAGTTGTAGTACAAGCAGAACCTACGTTCGAATCCGATGGGTATCCGAGCCCGAGTCGCACAACCGCTGAGTTTCTACTTACCCGACGAGTATACGAGCAAGAGAGTATGACCATCTTCGCGCTGGAGTTGTGTCCCTGTCAGCCGCCACTCACGATTGAGCACCAATGCTTCGGAGTCATCTAAAGCGTTGTCCAGATATCTCGATTGATCTTTCCTGGCTCGTGGATCGGTATTAGTAACGGGAGCGATATGTCCTACATTACCGGAAGTCACTTACTTTGTTTCATGGGAATAAAGATTAAGCTGAAGGCGAAAGATCTGTTAACCATAGAGATCTATAGCGAGGTGTCTCGAGTCCTTTTTCTTAGCCACTAAGCGTCTTGCCAAGTTCTACCTAAACAGGTAACAAAATACCTAAACGGGTAATAAAATGGATCCTCTGAAAACCTGCTCCGAATCTCTCTCACCTAGGGATCTGAGGGATTCACTAGAATCCGATCGTATTTGCGCATCGGTTTTCTAAAATCAAGCACTCGGATTCGGACTCGCAGGATCCGAGTCCTTACAACGCTGCACCATGGTAGCCGGAAACTCTTGAAATTTTTGCGATATTGATTGTAGAAGAAACCCAGCAATCGGCATCATCAACATCAACTTGAAATGTATAAAAAGCAGGCAAGCAACCCTTAAATCATGGTCCAGTATTCTCCAGCTCATTCCTCCATCCATTAAATCGTGATACTGAATCACCTTCCTTTCCAGCGCATACTCAAAACGTCGGGAACTTTTCTCTGATCTCAAAACAATATGAAGACCACAGTTCTTGCAACCTTTCTCGCTCTCGCCGTTGCGGCATTGGCAGCTCCCGTGCTTGAGCTCGCCGAGCGCGACCCTGGTCCAGTCCCGGTTCCAAGTGAGTCCGCCAGTATTCGTCATCTCTTCGTTGAACTTTCAGAGCAAATATTGTCTATTCGGTCTCCCAAGTCACTGAAATTCTCCTCAATATAGGACCAGGTGTCGCCGATTGTGGAGACGAAGGGATTGGAGCTGGCGAAAATAGCCATGGACCAGGCCTTACGTGCTACTTGTGAACAGGGACCCCGTCATTCAAGGCTAGATGTCAGGGCTTCAGTACACATGATCAGAAAAGCGCGGGTTCAGGGAGAATTTGTCCAGAGTGAGGAATGTTGCGTGTTTTGACTGAGGACGAGGTATAGAACGGAAGGAAACGGTGGAAGTAATCATAATGTTAGGAGGATTGGCAGGGATCAGGGTCGAGGTGTGCGCAGACGGATGACAAGCAGTGAAATCTAACACACTCTTTTACGAATAACTTGCTCCCTTCTTGATTAAGGTTGTGCCTTGATTAAGGTTGTGCCGAAAACCGTTTTGCTGCCGCCGTAAGCAGGCTTTCAAGGTGGCGGTTATAATATACTTGGAGCCCGGAGCGGAAATAGTGAAACCATTCATTTTTGTTCCCAGGCCAGTGAAATTTCTAGTTCGGAGGCTGATGGACGATCAGCAGGATCCCAAGCCAGCATACTTTCCAATGTCTTGCTGAGTATTCCTGGGCGCTCATTTAGCTTTGCTTTGATCGCATTCCATTCATCCATTCCGACACCTTTCCTCCATGTACAAGGTTCTTGAAAGAAGAGTTGATATCCTGTGAGGCCCATACCCCAGATGTCGACTTTCTGGTCATACGTAGATCTGTGGCTGCCAGATTTGAGTGCCAGAACCTCCGGAGCAAGGTACGCGATTGTTCCAGCCATATGATCATTTGATTTCGAGGAGAACGTCGCGCATCCGAAGTCGATGATTATTACATGGAGCGGATCATACGACACAATCATGAGATTGGTTGGCTTCAAATCGCGATGCATTATACTCTTGGAGTGAAGATATGCAAGACCTTTGAATGCCTGTTGCATGACACCTTGACGGATAGCATAAGACTTCGTTGACATGGCGAGCTGAATGAATGTCTCAAGTGCAAGTGGGGAGTAGAAAAGATACACATCGCTCGACGGTGCGTTCATCCAAGTCGCCTTTCCGCCCGAATATCGTTCGCCAATCAACTGACAAAGGTTTGGCTCTCATTGTCAGCCTACAAAAATCAAAGGCTACCGAAAGACTTACATGGTTTCCTATGCGTTTAGAAATCTCTACCTCAAGCCGAATCCACTCTAAGTTTGCAGGTGTTCTGCGCAACCGTTTTACTGCTACAGCCTTGCCAGTTGCACAGTCAATACCACTAAGAATGACACCATGGCCACCGCTGTCAAGGGGTTCTTGTATGATGAATCCATCGAGTTCAAAATGGTGAGATCTGGGGGTTGGGTCAAGGGAAGGGTGTATGTGGCCGCTGGGTCTCTGAGAGAGCAAGGCGTTCAATTGAGTTCGATAAGTCAAGTCACTCAGCTGTGTGATTTCGAGGTTGAACGTCAAGTGTCCAACAGCAAGGCCAGTGCGCTCTGCACGAACGATCCATCGAGTGCCCTGGAGCTTTTCGACAGCATTCACGTACAATACCTTATTGTCTGAGGCTGCGATTGCCAACAACCCGCCATCATTATGAAAGATCCGGCCATGTCTTCCCAGTACCTTATCTCTTTTTCTATTGAGTGTGAGGAGGAAGTCGACTCCACCATCTGCCAAATCCCTTCGGCCGCTGCCGAGAATCCATCCTAAGTGCGGTGCTTGGGGGAGGATCGTCAAGTTCAACCTGTAATGGCCCGTCAGTATGGAAGAAGGTCCAGATTTTGTGTCATCAGCTTCGCTGTCTTCGAACGAGGTCAACTCTTTCTTCGTGCTCTCGATGTGAATGAATTCCCTTGCGTGTAGATTCCACTCGGAGTCAAGTTGGACGCGCTGAGCAACTTCGTGAAACGCAATCTGCGCAGCTTGATTGACAGGCACTAATCGTGCGAAATCGCCTTCCAGTCTCGCGGAGGTTCGTGGGGAGAACGAATCTTCGAGGACTACTGTGTCGGGAGTATTCACAGGCTCTTGATCGGGGTTGCTCGTTGGCATTGTGTTCGTGAAGGTTGCAGCAGGAAACGCGCGTTCGGAGGGGTTTCACATGCGCATCACGTGGAGACTGTGACACCTTGGCAGACTGAACTCTTCAGAGCTGCGCCCATCCTTCTCCGCGAACCATTCCCATCAAACACATCAAGAAGCACACATGCATGCATCCAGAAGACAAGATTGGAACCCCACCTGCATCTCCTCTCGCATTTGATGCCGACACATCTTTGAGATTTGCGGCTCTGCACGCGCGACAACTATGTAAGCGCCTCGAAGCTGTGCGCGAAAGCAACGAACGTCCGAAGTATCAGCTACGTGGCTGGTATGATCTCTTCATTGAGGCATGCTTTGCGCTTGCTCCCCCGAAATCAACCAAAAGCGATGATCTGACACCAACCCCGCCGTCCACCTACGGTCCCAAAACCCCTGAAGACTCCGACGCGTTCCACACGCACCCTATTTACACCGGCAAGCTCGGCAAGGCAGAAGTGTCTGATGAAGATTTCGCAAACGTGCTTAACGCGGTGGGAGGACAGAAAATCTACATGCGCCTTCGGTCTTCGGCCGTTGCCCGGAGAGACTTGTTTGAACTTGATGGTCGAGGACGAGTACGGCGGCAGAACAATCGCGGCCCTCGTAGGCTCAGTCGCTCTCAGCTTCCCATCACGAAGAGAAGACTATTGTAGCCGAGAATGATTATGATTCTATAGCGTCGGCGTTAAGGAGTCGAATGAAAGTCTTTTCTAAATTCCAAGTCTACTCCTTATTCTCTTGCTATTCAATCGGTACTGACTAGTGAAAAAAGTTAGATGCTAGTCGATCGGTGAAGCGTCAGTGGTAAGACATACTCGCCGTCAAACAGACCTCCCTCATCACCGGGGAGGCCCCTCCTACTTCGACTGGAATTGAAAAACATAACTGGCTCAACTTTTCTGCGCTTTTGCGGACCTGGAGCACCCATTGCTCGATCGGGAGGCTGAGAGCTGCTATGTCCTCTGCTTTTCGATCGATGAGACTATGCAGGTTATCAGGTATCGGTTGGTCGACAATTGCGTCTAGTAGCAGTCAGTGGATGCGACATCGCTAAGCTTGATCGCTTGGCCGTCTGGCCTTTAACAAACCTCCCATAACGTTATGGCCGGAACGTGCGAACCGGACATTTCTCGTCTCATAGACAGAACGCATCAGAGTCATCGTCTGAAGGAACTCAGATTTTGAGTATCGAAATTGCCACAAGATGCATGTTATTGGGAACAGGGTTCTGCTTGCTGCAAATTCGTCGGCTCCTTTACCCAGACACAAGGGTAGATAGCTCAGTAGAGCATGCGCAATGTTCGACAGAGCATCTTGGTCTGAGTAACCTGCAATAGAATCGCACAACGCCTCGATTGCTGGCCGGTTGGTGGCGAGACCCGGGTGAAGATCGATTGTTGTATTGCTGCGGACTCTCAGTGCATTTGCGACAAAACCTAGCAAAAGTTGACACCCCCAGAGATTCAGGACGACCATGAGCTGACCTATATCTGCAGAGCTGAGCGTGGAAGGATCGGGAACCTGCTCAGAGGAAGAGCGCCATCTAATCGATCTTTCCTGCAGGAAGGGCTTCAAGGATTTCGTGAACAGTTCTTCGAGGCGTTGGTGAAGAGAATTGCAGGCTCGGAGAAGGTCGAGGCTTATGGCAAGTATCTCCTTATTTTCCAAGGAGGGATTCTCCAGAGAGTCTGCCTTTTCAAGAATGGCAGCCAGCTGAAAGCCATGGTCGTACAATCGTTGCTCAGTGGATTTGGTTCGATCGCTCCACGGGACCTGAAGCCAGTCCTCCTGTCCAAAGATTGAGGTTTTGCGAAGCATCAAAGCCTTCAACATCTGTGCTTCGTCAGTGTTCTGGGAACCTGAGCCGTGTGAGCAGACTAACCAATGCATATCGGATATCCTCCAAGATAGTCCTCGCAATTGGTGAGCAATGCCTCTGGGGACCGCGTGATGCCATCAAAGTTGTGACGCCTGCCAAGTGCTGATGCCAAGCACTGGCATCAGTCGAGGTCGACTCGAATAGCTGAAGAACAAGTTAGATGGCTGGAATTGTTGATTGGCCAGAACAGTTTTGCTCACCTCGTACAGAACAAGTGCACGAACACTCGCCAGTGTTTCATCATTCCACATCAGAACCTCATCATAGAGAGCTTCCTGCAACAGTTTCAATGCGTTGCCATATGTTTGCTGGCCTCTTTTCGTAAGATCAAAATCCCCTTTGACTCTTCCATATCGGGTCATCGATAGCGCGAGCAGTGACTGCTTCAAAACCGGAATTGGACTTGAGATTTGAATGGCATGGTACAACCAGACCGAGCCGCTATCCGAGCCACCGGCGAGTCGTGTCGAAGGTGCATACGAATTCCAGAACCATGAAACCACTTGTCTCTCCCAGACACCGTGTGCTGAGACCAACTGAGGCAGATCTCCGGTCGCTACAAGTCGGTTCCCCTGGTATGTCCCACGTGATACCACGTCCAGTTGCTCTAGCGATGAGTGAGAGAACCCTTTGGCCTCTTCGAGGTGCTTTCGGGGCGCCGGCCCATCCAGTGTGTTGATGAGGAAGATCGGATACTGCACGTATCCCTCGCAGCGCCTTCCGGACTTGGCACAGGTTGCGCAGGATGGCCGTCCCAGATCGCACTGATAAGGCGCATTAGTTGGACGCTTGAGCCAGGAGTTCAGACCTATTAGCTCACCTTGATCTTCCTTCGCCTACATGTGGTGCAACCTTTGGATCTGGGGATGCCCACCATTGTGTCTGGGGATGTCTCTCGATCGGCCTTTTCCGTCGGGGTGCTCGCGGCTCTTGAGGACGGATGATAACTGCGCAGAACATATAAGAAAGGCTTCTCAAGGTCCCGTGCTTTGCCGAACGTTGCAGCTCTGAAGCATAGAATTTTCAGTGTTCGTGATATTTTCAAATGGAAAGCCGTGCGCACTGCCGTTTTTCTACTGGTGTGATCTAGGCCGTCGAATCTACCTTGTACCGTCTTCCTCTTCGCTCGAATGTCGAAGAGGACATTACAGTGCTATCGAGATTTTCGCCCCCAGCGCCTGAGAAGCTCAGGCCTCTCAGTTCAGCGTAGGGTATAGAGCTCATCTGTTGAGTTGTGACTCCGATTAAGGCGCCCGTGTGGCTGAGAAGGATATGTCGAGATTTACATCGACTAACATGGCTGCGTTCTGCAAATGCAGGGATGTTTTCGTCGCTTCTATCATGAGTGGTGATTTGTGCATTAGCCTCGCAGAATCCGGACACAGAAAGGAATAGCTGATCATCGTTAGCCGAGTTCCGAGAACGCCATCTCCAACGGTTTGCGTACATGATACGACCTCTTCGAGTGATCGAAATCATAATTTTTTCCGCCCGCATGGGGTCTCACTTCTTGATACGACAATTCCTAATCTCTGAGACCAATCAGCGATGTATCAACGGGAAAAAAAAGGTGCATCTACCAGTTTGAGGCTCAGCAGACGGATATTAGATGGTTCTTAGGCGTAAGAATCCTCTGGGAATAGATGATCTTGTTTCTTTACCTTGAAATACCGCCAGCCTAGTCACAAAACAACCGGTAACTCATGCTTGACATCAGGCCTCCACTCTTCCTCTTATCGGTGCATGACATGGCCAATGACCCATCCAGAGGACTAATTCCGCGGCAGGACAGATGACGACAGGTTGAAAGTAACCAATGTGTGCCGAAAGAAAAGCAGAGGCGTCTAATCGATCCTGTCCTAGCAATGTGGTTAGCTGTGAGTCGAGCCTGAGGATTAAAAGGACGCCACGGCCGTCACCCTCGTGGTGTCAGGATGGTCTCTTGTTGACTAGAGATCGTATCCGCAACTCAAGATGGAAGGG
Source organism: Cladophialophora exuberans (assembly GCA_030068005.1). Lineage (NCBI taxonomy): Eukaryota > Fungi > Ascomycota > Eurotiomycetes > Chaetothyriales > Herpotrichiellaceae > Cladophialophora > Cladophialophora exuberans. Next base: position 61,791 of record JANSVK010000118.1, read on the forward strand.
AAATTGCTTCTTTTGCTGCTCATGATGGCTCTGTCGTCAGCGACTTCAACCATCCAATGGGTTGACTGCTACAAACATCTCCCCTTGTCCCAGAACGTTTCCGGTCTGTTGAGCAATACTCCAACACTTCCACTAAATCTGCACTGTGGCCGGATCGTGGTGCCCATGAACTATGGAGAACCGATCGGTCCCCGTAACAACATCACACTTGGTCTAGCGATGGTCCGACCTCAGCAACCAAAAGGTGCTATATTCTTGTATGATATTTCTTCTCGCCCAGCGGGTTGAGCAAGAGCTCCGAGGTGACAAGCTGCAGCAATCCTGGAGGAAGCGACGAGGCCACCATCTATGCCTGGGAGGCCGCCTTTAATCGCACCGATACCTTCGAAGGATTGCAAGATTTTGACCTCATGAGTACGCTTGTCTGTTCGTGGTCAAGAAAGACCTTCACTAATCAGCAATTGAGTACACAGTGATAGACACAAGGGGAACGTGGAGTTCAAACCCACTCGACGTTGACCTATCAACATATGGGCCTTTATTAGGGCCATAGTGAGTTCATACGCCGTATCCGCCACCTGAAACTGGCTTTAACTGAGTTTCATGCAGTCCTACCAGTCAGGCGCAATTCTCAGACATTAAGAGTGCTGCGGCAAAGATGTCCCAGTCGTGGCGCCAGAAGAGCAAACCAGAGGGCGTGATCGACTATATCGGAACAAAGGAAGTCGTCCAAGATTTTGAGGAGGTTCGAAAAGCTCTCAGCTACGAAAAAATCAGCATCATCGGGGCATCATAGTAAGGGCGAACAAGAATCGGGCAATCAACACGAGACTGACACCGAATCGATAGTGGGACCTACCGAGCGCAGCAGTATGCTGCAACGTTCCCTCACCGAATAGATCGACTGGTGTTAGACGCAGTAATCCCGCATAACCGAGTAAGTCTCACACCTATATCTTGATGTAGAAAGTGCTGGAAAGAGACTGATATTGGCTCCGTAGACCGTGCTTGACCTTGTACCTGCCTCGATTGCTGCTTCAAATCGAGCACTGCTTCGCGCAGACGCCTACTGCCAAAATAATGCCACATGCCCGTTCAGGTCGATGGGTAAAGGGAGCATAGTCAAGGCCTGTTCTTGCCGGCAATCTCGTCCTCACACCAGCTGACAATCCATAGCTGTTTCAAAATTTGACATTCACTGCCGCCAATTTTGGACCACTCAATGCATCTCAGTGCGCCGAGACTGAAAAATGCGTGGCTCCTGTGCACCTCTGGCAAATTCAGCAAGGTATGCAAGCTGCGTTGGAAGGCCAACCTCCTTTTCCAACCATTATCGGAGCTATTGCCCAGGCTCTTGAAGGCAATGCCACTCTGTTTGCCGAAAATGCAGGCAGCCCCATTCCTGGCGTGCAGAATGTGTGGGCAAATGTTCACACTTGTAACGATCAAGGTAATGTCAAGACTCAATATCAATCCACCGCTGTGTCAGTTCTGCTGACGAGATCCACAAGATCTGGGAATAGACAACTTTCAGGATTTTCAAGAGTCGTTCAACACAAGCGAGCTTGTGGGTTGTGCCCAATACCCAACCTTTGCATTGAAACGCTAACTTGCCAGTCTGATGGAGCATATGTAGGAAGGACAGATGCATGGCATGACTTGGTAAGATTTCGAAACATGCTTGTGTGAGCCTCGCTGACCCAATGATAGCTGTTGTGCTCAGCCTGGCCCGCGAAAGCAACTCCCCGCAACAGGCTTCCGCCGATGAACGTGTCGATGCTTTTGGTCACAGCGGATTTCGATGCAAGGTATGTATTGTGATGCTCTAGTAGAGATGCTGTCGGAAAGACTAATGGCTGTCTCCGAAGTGCCCCAACGGAATGGGCACGTTCGGTGTGGAAATCCAGTCATCATTCGGCCTTGACAGTTCGGCATGGAGACGATCACATCTCGTTCATCAGTAAGTGCTGAAACTAAGTCATTCGCTTGAATACCAAATGACCATGGGGGCAGTGCCGCACCAAGCTGCGAATAACGTCACCAAGGAGTACTTGCGGAACGGTGTCCTTCCAGCTCCCCAGAACGGGACGCTCTTCTCGGTGTATCAACACCCCATGTCCCTAAGGCCAATTGCAGATCCATACGAGGTACCCACGGGTGCGGTAGCGGGTGATGTTGGTAGTGCTTAATTGAGCTAAAAGCTAATACATGGAATGAAGGTTAACGTGTCGGTCTACGTAGGATATTTCGTAGCCGTGCAGAGATATCGTCAAATATCTGAGGTATCGATGGGGATTAAGGAGGATAAAAATGAAATAAAGCTAGCAAGGAGACGTTTATTAAGATATAAACCCGAATAGCTTTTTAGACTTATCGTTTACTGACAAGTGGGGCAAGCTTAGTGACAACACTAGAACTGTATGCTTCAAACAGTAGACGAGAACGTGTTCAGGTATCGCTACTCTACTGGTAAGGGTAGAATTGAAAACGAAGTTGACTACAGTGTCTATAGAAGTGGGCTTTGAGCCCTCTATATATATCTAATCATTACTTAGCCTGCTCAGCACCGAGCGCGCTAAGCAATACTGAGCAACACTGAGCGCTTCACGCAACTGGCTGCTTTAGCCTTACTATCGAGGCTGTAGATGACTCGGCATGGCTGCCTGTTCTGGAGCTGAATCAGGAGAGGTAGCTATATCCTCTGTCGCGGTCTGGCGAAAGCCTGGTCGGAACTTGGAAGCGCCAACCGTGTTGCTGAAACTAACAAGCCAAAGAACAACAAGAGGAGGAATGAATTGTAAGTCCAGTGAGTATCGATCGCTTCAGAAGCTGTTGATTTAGAGCTGCTCGACCAGCAGAGAGCCTGAGTGCCCGAGAGCCAAAGAGCCCACTTTGCACGGCACGGCATGAGCTGACCAAGCTCCACGGTCCAGCCCACGTGGCAGGTGTTCGACGTTGGTCCCAGGAAGAACAGCCTCATCCGATGTCGGGACCAAACGAGAACTAGGGACCGCATGAACGCGCCACGTTGAGCTGGTGGGACAACAAAATGTAGTCGAGAGGTTAAGAAGCTTTCAAGCTTTGGTTACAAGCAAATGCAAGCACCAACCTGTTATCAATCAGATTAGATCACATGTCGTAATTGGCGCGGGATGATCTTGGTGTTCCAGTTGTGATTCGCCGAATTGTCGAAAGCCAAGACGAAAAATTTTCATCTTATCTGATTAGTCTGATTAGGTTTTTGCTGGTCTGCCAGCTTGCACCTGCCTGGTGGGGCAACTGCACCGTAGTCATGTAGTTTCAACCTGGCCTGCCTCCACGCATCTAACCGCCATTGTTACCACTAGCAAGCTTGTAAATTTCATGCATACCAGGAACCGACCGCTTACGAGGCAGTGCATTCGTCATTTCACCTCTCTGTACACTTATTTTTGAGAAAATGATACTGGACAGGGCACGAAGAGGTCCTGGGAGCCGGAACTTGACAGACAATTGAAGAGACTAAGCACGGCATGGAGATCGGCAAGATGAATTCTGGTTGATCTACCTAGCGCAACGTCACAAGGCCAATGCTCATGAGCCGTCGGTACAATACAGAAATCAGAGCTTCGCCGCCCACGCAGCCCGATCAGCCGATTCCAGGGGTTGCTTCCGCCCATCCCAGAACAGCGGACACAGCTGGAACCATTTTTCGCGGCTACAAATCGAATGCACCGAGCGCTTGTGGCCCAAATCAACGTACTTGCCAATGACCAGACCCTGAGAATTCTCGTATGAGAGAATCGTGGCGCCCGAGGCTTTGGGTTCTCCAATGACGTTCGCCGTCCGCGGATCGTCCAGGAAGCAATAATGGATGCAACTGGAGTACCATGCGTTGACGCGATGCGATCCACGGAAGGACTCGTCTCCAACCAGGGAATGTCGCCCACGGTCATAGTCTCCTGCATCCCAGTGTGCGCCATAGTGGTCTTCCTGCAAACACAAAGATGAGTATCAAATTGTGAAGTATTATAGATGATGCACCTACTTTGCCCCAATACAACTCAAAATATGCAAATCGTTTATCGTCGAACCGGCCGTACAAACAAAGTACGTGCGGATCAAGGTGTAGTCGCTTCAGGTACTCCCGATGCTGGTCCAAAGTCCCGGTCTCGTTCCAGCCTTTGGCCACGCGCGGATCGTTTTGCCAGACGTTGAACAATTTTAGATGGTCCTCATTTGACCAGTCTACGGTTTCGAGCGAGAAGTGTTCGTTGAGTTCTGGAATGTACCTACTGTATACGATTGATCCGGGATGCGGCTTTGGACGACGGACAGGATGGTGTGCGTACACCGCCTCGTGCGGGAATTTCATTGTGAGCTGGTAAGTTTCGGGCATGAGCGGATATTGAGACAGAGGCTGGCGAAGTGGTCCGTCTGAGGCGTCGCCCACAGCCCAAATAGGACGAGGACCTGTTGGCGATGCCGCACCTTGCCAGAACGAACTTCGGAGAATGAGAATCTCCTCGGTGTCCCAAGTCGATTTCTCGCCGTCGAGCTGCCATGGCTTCGGATGCTCGATGCCCAACCCCGTCACAAGGAGCTCCTGTCGAACGACTTTCTTCTCGGGACCGAGCAGAGAAAGTCGGAAGTATTCAACAGTGGGATGAGCCAGGTAAATGGCGTGAACAACGTTCCATATCTGACCAAGCGACGGTGCGTTTGTGCCATCCCACTGAAACACGCTCTGCGGGCTTCGGCAAGCTCGTGCCCAGGCACTGTTGTTGCTCTCAGGCGGGCATTGATCCTTTGGCTTGAACGTCAAATCGAGCCAGGACAAAGATTCATGGTGCAGTGGTTGGGGCAACGGTTTTGCGCCCCGCGGTTGACCACTCAGTGTCAGGTTAAGTCTGGTTGGTGTTGTATCGGCGCTGGCTTGGACTTGATATGCAGCCAGATACGGGTGTGGCAATTTGACTGGAGGATACTTGTGATTTGCCGTCAAATTGGTGACCATGTTGGCCGGGTCGCTGTACTGCTCGTCGTGACCGAGATCGAGAAGCTTGTGATGTCAACACACTGGTCAGAGAACTAAGACACCTAAATCTGAAAAGAAAGCTGGAATATTGCAGAGAAGAGAATAAGTTCAGCCGAACACTCCCACTCCACAGCTTCTGGGTATTGCTCTGAGGCAGCTCATACCGTAATAGGAAAGGTGCGCAGACGCTAACAGGATGCCCGAGGTCCTCACCCTTCCTAGGCCAACGAAATTTGCTGGACAAACGGTATAAAACAGCAAGAGCGCTCGGACGTACAGTCTGGTCAAGAAGGGCAGCAATTTCCCGATTCGTAGCCTAGCCTGGCCTTTTTCTACACGAATCATGTCACTAAAATCTCGACCGCTGCATTATGAGAATTTCTTTGTATCGTTTCCAGACGATCGAATTCTCTTGATCACGTTGAACAGACCACAAAAGCTGAACTGTATCGACCTGATCACGAGCCAGCAGATCCAAACGGTCTGGGACCTGTTTGATCAAGACGAAAGCCTCTGGGTAGGGATCATCACGGGCAGCGGGAGAGCATTCTGCACAGGTGCCGATCTTCAAGGTATACCAACCACTTTTCATTCTCAAAGCACCTGCTCGTCAAGGTAAATGGCTCATCTAATTCCCATGTCACCAGAATGGAATGCCATGAACAAAGCTGGCGTGGTCAATGACATGGCAGCACCTGGTCTCGCAGGCTTGCCCCGCCGAAGTGGCAAGAAGCCGATCATCGCAGCTGTCAACGGCATATGCATGGGAGGCGGGTTCGAAATGGTCGCCAACTGCGACATGGTAATAGCGTGCTCCGCGGCAGTCTTCTCGCTACCCGAAGTCAAACGAGGGATAGTGCCTGTGGCAGGCTGTCTCCCTCGGCTGGCGCGGATCCTGGGACTACAACGCACAACGGACCTGGCACTGACTGGAAGAAAGGTGAGTGCGAAGACGTTACACGATTGGGGCCTGGTCAGTCAGATGGTGGAGTCAGCAGCCGAAGTCGTCCATGCAGCTGTTCAAGTTGCCCAGGAGATGTGTGGGAACAGCCCCGATGCGTTGATCGTGGCTCGACGGGCGATCCGGATGAGCTGGGAGAAAGCGAGCGTTGAGGATGCCGTGTCAACCGCTGCTGATCACTGGTATCCTCTGTTGATGAAGGGTTCGAATTTTGCCGAAGGGATTGAGGCATTCGTGGAGAAACGACCGCCGAGATGGGTGGATTCAAAGCTGTGAAAGAATGCTTCTGCAGGAAAGAGTGAAAAGGCCCTAGCCCCATCAGATAAGACAAACTTCGAGGATTGCATGATCATGCACTCCGCTCCAAACAGGGAAGAGGTATTGAAATTACGAGAAGTCTTTACAGGTATCATTTCAGGTCATACTGCCTAGTCGCGGTACTCCATCTTACGGTATCATTTTGGTACTCTATAGTTGATGTCATGTCGGTATCTGCGATACAGCCGCGATATTTCAGATTCGCGTCACTAGACGATATAGGTTAAATACAGTGTTTTGCACGGGCCTATCGTGCTCGCGGGCGATGCTAATGAAATGACACAATTCTTCGTACGCGTTGACGTCAAGCAGCACTAATCTCCTTTTCGGCTAGACCAACTCAAAGCCAACTTTTCCTGTTACTGCGAGTTGCGACCCGTTCGTTCCTATGCTTCTTTGGACAAACTGCCATGGAGCCATCCGGTCGGTTGGAAAGCCTTCATTCAACCAGCACTGGAGCTCAGAATGACTCCAGCATGCCATACTAGGCACAAGCGCAGCCTAGCTGTTCGAAACTTCGCCGACCTCGCTCTTTGACTTCTGATGCGGTTGAATGCTACGTGTCTCAGTCTCGGTCCCAGTGTTGCGGACCAACACCGTGATCTTCCATGGTCTCCACGTGCTCTTGCACGGATCGTCGTATATCTCTCTTCCCAAACAGACAGCACCTTGAGACTTGTGCTGGATGCTTCAGATATAATCATACCAATTTTTTTTGCTGCCGTTCTGGTGTCTGAGTATTGCAACGCTCGACCATAGTGATGATGGGTTCCATACAGCTCGAGGACATTCAAGGTCGAGTGCAACAAAAACCCGCTGTGGTTGGGTCGTCTGGAACTGGCCAGCTGGATTGTTCGAACGCCATGTCTTTTAAAATCCTCGATCTAAGAGCACCCGAAGAGAATAGAACCACAACAGGCATGCGAGATGAAATAGCTCTCCTTTCATGGCTTCTGGTTCTTTTGCGAACGCAGGACGACAGTGAGACCGTATTCGAATGGGCCTACAAAGAACGAGCAAGCGATTCTGGGCATGAGACAGTCATCAGATCTCTTAAGATGGATGAGGTCATTACGGATTCCCGGAACAAGGTCGGTCACGTTGCTTCATCAATTGCGACCAGCATGAAGATGAATATCCCCAGCCAGTCGACAACTCCGTCCTGCCATGCTTCGCTCCTCTTGAGCACTTCTTCTTTGTCTCAAACAGCTCAAGAAACAGTAGGTCACGTAAGTGATTGATCGCATAATTGAAGTCCGCGGAACTCATCACACTCTTCTTAGGGCAAGTTTCATCTTGAACTCGAATTCAATGGTTGTGACCTTGAAATTCGTCCGATTTGGCGGAGCGACAATACGCTTGATTATACAATGAGGAGACAAATCGACACTTTGGCATATATCATCAAATTGTGTTTATTGCGTCCAAGTACGTCCATCGCAGACTGCCTCCGGCCAACCTCACTTGATCTGGACGATATTTGGAGCTGGAATCGGCTCCTTCCTCCTTCTTACGATATTTGCATGCACGATGTCATCTCCGAGCAGGCTCGAAGAATACCAGAGAAGGTCGCGATCCTGTCGTGGGATGGCAATCTGACTTATCGCCAAATTGATCACTATTCCGATTTGCTCGCGAGTCGCCTCCGTGAATTGGACGTCAATGCGCACGATGTGCTACCCTTATGTTTCGAGAAATCCAGGTGGACAGTCGTTGCCGTGCTTGCAGTAATGAAGGCAGGGGCAACTTTCGTCCTCGTGGATCCGACGCTACCGCTGGCTCGCCTCCAGAACATGGCGGAACAAGTAGAAGCCAAGACCATTTTGTCGTCTCGACAGCAGTATGAACTCTCATCTCTAATCCTGCCGGCAGGCAAACTCTCCGTCGTGGAAGCAGAGACATTTGCCAATTACTCGGCCACCGAATTTGTTTTAGATAGGCCAGCCGTCTCGCCGTCTACCCTGATGTACATCATTTTCACTTCAGGCAGCACAGGAGCTCCGAAAGGCGTCATGATTTCCCACGAAACGTACACAAGCAGCGCATTTCCCCGAGCGAGGGAAGTTGGATATACAGAAAGCTCTAGGGTCCTGGATTTTGCTTCGTATGCTTTTGATGTCAGCATTGACAGCATGCTTCTCACTCTTGCAAATGGCGGGTGTTTATGCATTCCCTCTGACGAAGATCGAATGAACAACATCAATCGGGCAATAAGAAGAATGCAAGTCAACTACGCAGGTCTCACCCCTTCAGTGGCTCGTATCCTAGATCCAGATGTAATCTCATCGCTTGAAGGCCTTGGCCTAGGCGGGGAAGCGGTCACTGCGCGAGACGTGAACCGCTGGGGTCAAGATGCTCGAATCATTATAGGCTATGGTCCCTGCGAATGTACCATTGGGTGTACAATAAACGGCTCTGCTGCAACTGGTAGAGACTACATCTCCATCGGAAATGGCAATGGCGCTGCTATTTGGCTCACAGACCCAAATGACTTCGAGTCACTGGTGCCAGTTGGGGCTGTTGGCGAATTGCTTGTGGAAGGACCGATTGTCGGCCAAGGTTACTTGAATGACCCTGCAAAGACCGCAACAAGCTTCATCACAGACCCATCATGGTTAGTCGCAGGTCACACATCCCACCCTGGCCGCCGTGGTCGTCTCTACAAGACTGGTGATCTTGGAAGATATGACCCTGATGGCAGCGGGGGAATCGTATTCGTTGGACGAAAAGACACCCAAGTCAAACTACGCGGCCAGCGAGTCGAACTCGGCGAGGTTGAGTTCCAACTTGCGGCCATTCTGCCTCCCAGTACGAGCGTGGTTGCTGAGGTCATTCAACCCTCAAGGACAGGAGGCCAGTCTACGCTAGTAGCGTTCATTGCGCCACAAACCATGAAAAGTCATGAGGCTCCCGAGCTCGCACTGATGAATCCGCATGGCGAACTTCTCGAAGCGTTGGTCGGTGCTGATACAACCCTCTCAAAGGTTTTGCCACGATACATGGTCCCAGCGGCATACATCGCGCTCAACTATCTACCAATGCTGATATCAGGTAAAATCGATCGCAAGCAGCTTCGGACTTTCGGCGCAAATGTCGACCTACGGGAGCTTGATGGAAGCACGAAAAGCGATGCTCCGTCCAGACAATTGAATGACACTGAGCAAAAATTACGGCAAGCCTGGAGCGAAGTACTGAAAGTGGAACCAGAGACCATCCGAGCTGATAATAATTTCTTTTTGCTTGGTGGTGATTCGTTGGCGGCGATGAAATTAGCAGCTGTTTGCAGAGCACAACATCTCGAAACCACAGTTGCCAGCATTTTTCGCCATTCAACTCTGTCCGCAATGGCTGAAGCGGCGAAGGTCATCAACGCGCAGGACAAAATAGATATCCCTGCCTTTTCGATGCTCGTCTCCACTCCCGAGAGTGCCCGACTTGAAGCATCACAAGCCTGTGGCTCAGAATTGTCGGCCATCGAAGACATCTACCCTTGCACTCCCACACAAGAGTCTTTGTTCACCTTCTCAATCAAATCGACAACGGCCTACGTTGCTCAAAGGGTTGCTCGCATACCCTCGCATATCAGCATTGAGCGGTGGAAGAAGTCCTGGGAGGATGTTGTTGCAGCATGCCCTATCCTTCGTACCCGCTTAGTCCAGCTCAGCGAGCCTGGACTCCACCAAGTGGTATTGAAGGAGAGTGTATGTTGGCGCCATTCGACTTCGCGAGAGCAGTATCTTGAAATCGACAAGAACGAGAGAATGGAGCTTGGACAAAGTCTGTCAAGGTTCTGCATTGTGGAAGATGCCAGCCATAAAACACGGCTTATGATTTGGACTGTCCACCACGTGCTCTATGACGGATGGTCGGAACCCTTTATACTAGAAAAAGTTGCAGCTGCTATACAGGGTGTGCCACTTCGGATGCAGACTCAGATGAAGGATTTTGTCAAATATGTTCGCGATTGCGATGAGAATTCCATGAAGGACTATTGGCGGAAGGAGCTGAACGGTGCCATAGGCCCCCAGTTTCCAAGTCTGCCTTCAAGAGACTACTTACCGCGGGCAGACACGATACTTGAGTACCAAATGCAGCTTGAAGCTGCAGCAACTTTACCTTTCACAGTAGCCACATTGGTTCGAAGTGCGTGGGCGCTTGTTGCGGCCCAATACACGGGATGCGACGACGTTGTGTTCGGCGAGACACTCACGGGAAGAGATATCCCTCTTGAAGGGGTGGAAAGGATTGAAGGCCCACTCATAGCGACAATTCCTATCCGGGTACACGTCGACCGAACGTGCTCGGTTGAGGCGTACCTCCAGACTGTGCAGGAATGCACATTGGCCAGAGCCCCTCACCAGCACTATGGCATGCAGAATATCAGAAGGGTGAGCCGCGATGCCATGCATGCGTGTGAGGCTCGCACTGGATTGGTGATCCAGCCCGAGATGGAGTACACCGGCGGAGAGCTGGGCTTCGATCAAGGGGATGTTGTCCGCGAAGCACTTCACTTCAATCCATATCCTCTCATGCTTGCTTGTGGAATTCGCACAGGTGGTCTCAGAGTTTGTGCAAGCTTTGATAACAGTCTCATCACCGTTGCACGAATGAAGCGGATCTTGGAACAGCTGGAAACGACTTGTCTGCAATTGACGGCAGATCTCACCAAGAAAGTGAATGAGATATCATGCATATCTGAAGGAGAGCTGGATCAGATCTGGCAATGGAACAAGACAGCACCTCTAGCTTTCAATCAGATGACCCAAGGCTTTCAAGCAGATTCGAGTGTGGAAAATGGCTCACTGTATCCTCGTGCGGCGGTCGCGTGGGTTTGCAATCCGCGGAATGCCTCTCTCCTATCCCCTATTGGCTGTCCTGGCGAGCTGTGGCTCGAAGGGGCTTTGCTAACTCGCGACAGTATTGAGTCTCCTGGCTGGTTACAGGCGGGAAGCTCAAAATTTCCCGGTCGGGCAGGAACAGTGCACCCAACCGGCGATATAGTCCATTTGGACGAAGAAGGGATCTTGACGTTTATTGGAAGGAAGGAGGATGTCCTACCAGTCCACGGTCACTCGATAGATGTCAGTGCTCTCAGAGCTCATCTCACCAGGCACCTTCCCCATTCGACACGAGCCGTCGCTACCACGTACCAGGCCAAATCAAACAGCGGTGATGGAAATGTACAACAGGATATCATTGTGCTTGTGGAGCAACAAGCTTTAGGAAAAGATAAGACTCAGCTATTGCCTGCCCGGCATACTATCACCTTCAACACACAACAGTCTGAGACCCTCAGGCTAGCGATCTGCACTGAAATATCTCTGGGCTTGGCTGAATCCCTGCGAAATCTCGACAAATCAATACAGGATTCCCTTCCACCATCCATGGTTCCTTTCGTCTACGTGGTCCTTGAAACCTTGCCGGCCGGCATCGAGGCGCTTGACCGGAATGTTCTGAACCAGCTGGCTTCGAGTATCCCTCAGAATGTGCTCTCTGACCTCCGAGATGCTTTGAAGTCGGCATGGGAGAGGACCTTGGCCCTCAAAACACGTTCATCCGAAGAGCAAATCTTGCAATTAGCGTGGTCGACGATCCTGGGCGTCAACCCAGAGCGGATTGACGTCGACGACAACTTCTTCCGTCTTGGTGGCGACTCTGTCTTGGCTATGAGATTGGTCTCAAATCTTCGAGACCAAGGACATATATTGACAGTTGCGGATATCTTCCAGAACATGAGGCTGAGTGATGCAGCACGCGTGATGAGAACGGAGCAAATTTCTGAAGAGCATACCTTGCCTTACAACACATTCTCAAGTCTCGGTGACGTGGATGTCCCAGCATTCCTGTCGACAATTCTTACACCACAGCTTGCGGATCCAAATTGGTCAATTCGGGATGCAGCGCCAGTCACAGACTCACAGGCTCTTGATATCAGAGCCACAATCCATGTGCCACGGACATCGATACAGTATACCATGCTGTACTTTGAGAACGGCGTGGACCGAGATAAATTGTCCTCTGCTTGCAAAGACCTGGTTCAGACCCATGAAATTTTGCGAACGGTTTTCGTTCAGCACGAGGCCGCATATTTCCAAGTGGTATTGAATTCAATGGATACTTCTGTAAAAATGAAGCAGACCGACCAGGATCTAGAGTCATATGTCGCGAAATTGTGCACAACAGATGCTGCTTCAGACTTCCATCTCGGATCTCCATTTTTTAGGTTCTTCTACGTTGAAGGCAAGGACAACAATTCTTGCATGGTCATATGTTTGTCTCACAGCCTCTACGATGGGACTTCATTGCCTCAACTGCTTCAAGACTTGGAGACGCTCTATACTGGAAGGCAGGCAATCGAGTCGAATCCATTAGTGTCCTATGTGTCCTATATCTCCAAAGAGAGCAACCAGTTGAGAGCAACAACATACTGGAGTGGTCTGTTGGGTGGTTCGACAATGTCGGTCCTGAACGACCAGCCGGCACAATCGACCGACGCCTCGATCTTCTTCACCAGACCCGTCGATATCTCTCAGCGCCCAGCTGAGTTTACAATAGCGAGCTTACTCGTTGCTGCTTGGGCACTTGTTCTTTCTCGTCGTCTCCGGACCTTGGACGTGACATTCGGAGCCGTCACCACAGGCCGCAACGTGGACATGGCCAATGTCGAGAGAGTCATGGGCCCATGCTATCAATTCATGCCCGTTAGAATCGTACTCGACTCACAATGGACAGCGACAGATCTGCTAGATCACACACAAACCCAAATTGTCCAGTCGGGTCCGCACGACTTTCTCGGCTTCGACAAGATATCCACGAGATGTACGAATTGGATGCCCGAGACACGATTCTTCGGTTCAGTTGTGCATCATCAGGACTTTGATGATTTTGAAACTATGCCTTTTGCGGGAGGGAATTGTCGTGTGGAAACTTTGAATCCGCATGGAGATGCGGCCTATCCTATCAAGGTTGTGTCGCTGTCGCGGAACGGGCAGAGTCATGTCGGTGTGGTTGGAAGCGAGAAAGAATCGGTGTTTCTGGAGGCTGTGCTGGATGATATAGTAGCCGCTGTCCAGGAACTGGCGCTGAACAAGACGGCGAAGGTGGTGCCGAGGTTCTAGTGAGGGAGTGACTGTGATGAACGGACTATCTCCTGTGATGCCCTAGAAACCAGTGTGCAAGTCTAGTAGTTAGGCAAATGAGTCAAAACAGCCAAGCCTACTCCAGCATAGTCTATTTTCGATTCAGGCTGTTGTCGTTAAACTGAGTCGTGTCTTCAGCCATTGCCCGCCATCACACACACGAAATTTTCCTGATCTGCTCGCGTTTCACGTGCTCCTTGCAACGGATAATCCTAAAGAGTGTCCTCCAAAGTCCTTGGACTACTGTGTCTTTCGGAATCATCGATTTAATCGTTTCCGAATAGCCTAGTACCTCTGAGTCATGCCTAAGGATAGCCACTTGGGGCCGATGTCGGCAAGACTGCAGCGCCCCGCAGCGACTTACCAGGTACCTCAGGTACGAAATTATGGACACCAATGTTACGTGACAATACCATCTCTGTTTCCAGCGGGTACCCACTGTCGTCGACTCTACCTGTTCTCCGATTGCAGAAGATGGTCCACCATCGGGACAACTTCGAAATGTGGGCTAGTACCAGCCCATACCTGGACACAATGTATTTGGCAAGAGTTAATTGTCAACGCCACACGAATGCTTCTCTTTCGTCACACTCATTCACTCAAACAAGAACGCTGTCGACAACTTGGCGGTCGAGACGTGCTTCAAACAAAGTGAGCGCCCGACTTCCCAGCTCGCAAAGGTATTGAACCTCTGGTGGTGAGCTGACGGCGCTCCGTTAAAGTCGTAATGAAGTTAGCAAGAACACTCGTGGGCTATCCTCGCCTGCTTCTGGCTTGCAACCCTTCAAAAGCCGATACAGGCATTCTCTTTGTTGGCATAATCACGGCCATCACATCGGGCATTCCGTTCCCACTCATTGGCATCATATTTGGTCAGCTTCTCAACGACTTCAACTCGGCATCATGTACCTCGCCGGAAACTCCAGAGTTGAGGTCGAATTATCAAGACAGCATCGATCGAAAGATCTTGCTGATCTTGTACTTGGCTATCGCCCAGTTCGTCACAATCTACGTCCATCTATCATGCTGGAGCTATTCGGGAGCTCGTCTAGCACAAAGAATACGAGAGCAATACTTGCAAAGACTGCTAAGACAAGAACCGCTTTACTTCGACAAATTACCTCCGGGCGAAGTCTCGGCTCGACTCAATGGAGACGTCCAAGCAATCCGATCGGGCACGTCTGAGAAAGTTGGAATTTGCATCTCGAGCCTATCATTCTTCGTGACGGCATACATCGTGGCATTCATCAAAGACGTCACACTGGCGGCAATGTTGATCTCGCTAATTCCGGCATATTTCTTGATGTCATTGGTCGGCAGCCACTATATCGAGAAGTATTCGGGGCTGGTGTCGGATTACGCCGCCACTGCGGCGTCGATTGCTTCCGAGGCCCTGTCCAATGTCATGGTGGTCCATGCTTTCGGTGCAGGCGCGAGACTGGAGGAGAAGTTTTCCAAAGCCCTCAAAAGTGCAGAGCACGCGGGGCTAAAGAAAGCCGCTGCGGTGGGCATTCAATCTGGGGTCCTCTATTTCATTGCATACTCTGCCAACGGTTTGGCCTTTTGGCAAGGAAGCAAACAAATTGCTGACGCGGTGCATCGGGATGCCGAGGGAGCCTCGGTCGGCGCTGTTTTCACCGTCATATTTATCTTGATCGAAGGCGAGTCATGAGACACTTCTACAAATTAATATGCTAATTCGAGTAACAGCCACCTTGACCTTGAGCTCAGTTGCACCGTTCCTTCACCTATTTGCGGCTGCGGTGGCCTCTTTTCACAAATTACGAGACGATGTCGACCGTGCATCCCTCATTGATGGCACAGGTAACTCAGGTATACGGCTCCAACGAGCTGACGGCGGCTTCGAGTTCAAGAATGTTTCATTCGTGTATCCCATGAGACCAGAAATTACCGTCCTCGACCGACTCAGCCTTTCGATACCTGCCAACAAGCATACTGCTATTGTTGGTCTCTCAGGTAGTGGAAAATCAACTATTGCCGGCCTGATTCTTCGACTGTTTGATCCTACAGATGGACAAATCCTTTTGGACGGCCAGGATCTTCGCGAACTCAGTGCGAGGCATTTAAGGGGCTTCCTCAGCCTTGTGCAACAGGAGCCGTCCCTTCTTGACCGCTCTCTTCTGGAGAATATCGCATACGGTCTGATCAACTCAGGCAATCCCAACCATGCGCACTTGGGAAAGTCCTTTGTTGGGCCAGAAATGACGACGCTGGCAAGTCATGTCAGAGAAGGCCAAGATTTAATGGCCGCAGCAGAGAAGATGGGTCCAAACTTCGTTGAGATTATCAATCTGGTCCGAAACGCCGCCGAGCTTGCAGATGCTGATCTCTTCATAAGTCGATTACAGCATGGCTATGGCACGATCGTGGGTGCAGCGGGCCGATTGATCAGCGGTGGTCAGAAGCAGCGAGTGGCCCTGGCCCGCGCCCTGATCAAGGATCCTCGAGTTCTCGTACTGGACGAAGCTACAGCGTCCCTGGACTCGAAGAGTGAGCAGCGTATCCAACGTGCCATTGCGAGTGTCGCTGGTAGCCGGACCATCATTAGTATTGCTCATCGCTTATCAACAATCAGCGGTGCTGACAATATTGTTCTGTTGCAAAAGGGGTGCATCCTGGAGCAGGGAACTCACTCTGCCTTAATGGAACAGAATGGCACTTACGCCAGTCTTGTCAGGTTACAAACTATTGAGTCTACATCCAAGACGCAAGACGCCGCGTCTAGCATCGAGAGCATCAGTACACCCGGCACAGACTTACCGTCAGAAGGCGACATCGAAAATAAAGTTCTGTCAGAGGCTGTCCTGGAGCACGACGAGAAAGCAGGACTTTCAATCACCGAGGCTCCACTTGCTGCATCCGAAGAGGGAGACGTAGAGCCTCCGATCCCGTCCAAATCCCTTTGGTCTCTTGTTCGAGGATTTTCACCATTACTAAGACCACATCTGCTTTTCATCGTTGCCGCATTGATTGGTTCGAGCATCGTCGGTGGCTCTTTCTCTGCCGAGGCTGTGATCTTTGGCAACACCGTGGGGAGGCTGAATCCCTGCAAGAGCGAGTCTAGCATCCGCTCTGGAGGGAACTTCTTTGGACTTATGTTCTTCATCCTTGCACTGATCGAGTTCTTCGCAAACTTGATCAGCTGGTCTGGATTCGGCTGGGTCTCCGAGAAACTTGTCTACACAACGAGGGTGCTGTCCTTCCGATCACTCTTCGAACAAGACCTCCAATGGCATCAATCAGAGGGTAGATCACCCGATTCGCTACTCGCCTATATCACCAGAGATGGCGATGCGTTGGGCGGCCTCAGTGGCTCAGTACTCGGCACAATATTTTCAATTACAATCAATCTATTTGGAGCGATAATTTTGACACACATCATCGCCTGGAAAATAGCACTGGTATGCTTATCTCTGGTCCCCCTTCTGCTTGGGTCTGGCCTAATGCAGCTTCGAGTGCTTGCTCAATTCGAGGAACGCCATGCAACTGCATTCACGAAGTCGGTGGAGATTGGGGTAGAAGCAATCACGTCCATCAAGACAATTGCGTCACTTTCGCTTGAAGAAGAAACAATGCGGACCTACTGGCGATCCTTAAAGGGACCGAGAAAGGAGACTCTCAAAGTCAGTCTGCACGCGTCTTTGTGGCAGGCGATGAGTTACCTCCTCGGAAACCTCGTGAATGCCCTTGCGTACTGGTGGGGTGCCAAACAAATCATCGCTGGCACTTATACACAGGTGCAATTTCTGATTGTGGTGTTCTCCCTCCTTGTGAGCGCGCTGCTTTGGAGTCAGATGTTTGCTTTGGCCCCAGAGCTTTCCAACGCCCGAGCGGCAATCGCACGGATCCTCAGCCTGATCGAAATTGGAGAAGACAAAGCCCGTGGCTACACCCGGCGCCGTATATTTGACAGTATCTCTACGACAAAAGATCTGGAAGCAGCTGCCGATATGGAGAAACAATCTTCATCGAGCAGCAAGGCATCAAGTGTGGAATTCCGCGATGTCACTTTCTCGTATCCTGCTCGGCCAGACATGCAAGTATTGAAAGGCTTCAGTATCGATATCAAGCCCGGAAAGTTTGCTGCCCTAGTTGGTCCCAGTGGCGCCGGCAAATCAACAGTTCTGGCATTGCTCGAGCGACTGTACAGACCACAGGCTGGTTGCATCTTGATCGATGGGGTCGACATTACGAAAGGCCGAGACGTCTCATTTCGTGATTCGATCGCGATGGTACCGCAAGAAAGCGTCCTGTTCGAGGGCACCGTCGAGTTCAATATCTCACTCGGCGCCAAACCCGGCCATGAAGCTACCATGCAAGACATTGAAGAAGCAAGCAGGCTGGCCAACATCCACGATACCATCCAAGCCTTGCCCGATGGCTACAAGACGCTCTGTGGACCCAATGGGAACCAGTTCTCAGGCGGCCAGAAGCAGAGATTATCTATTGCCCGGGCGCTGGTGCGCAAGCCGAAGTTGTTGATTCTGGATGAGCCAACTAGTGCATTGGACGCAGAGTCAGAGAAGCTCTTACGAGATGGAATTGAGAAGGCCGCGAGAGGCGTTACTGTTATTGTAATTGCCCATCGCTTGCACACAATCAGGAAGGCAGATGTGATTTTCCTGATCGAAGATGGGAAGTGTTTGGATCGTGGAACGCATGAAGAGCTACTCGAGAAGTCGGAGAGCTACAGGTCGAATGTCACATATCAGACGCTGGCTGAGTGATAGTGGTGCTACTTGGCAGAACGTTTGCTAAATCGGCCCTTGCTATCTGCCAGCAGAATTAAATAAAAGTGTATTCGTTCGGAACCAGAGCTCAACCTCATCTCTTTTCTAATGCCGACCTAATTTGCAAAGCTTACTTCGTTTCGTGATCTCGACGTTTTGGCCCCTTAAACATTCAAGACGGGGCACGCCAGCGTGCTGAGAGAAACGATGCCTAGGTATCAAATGTACTGTCCCGCATACTGGTCAGGTATCAGGCATCTATGTCGTTTCAAAATACCGCTGACAGTTACAGCGGTAACGATACATGTACTGAAAATCATGTCACGGCCGCTGCAGACCTGGAATTCGTAAATACCGCTAATGCACGCTAATCTTCTTGGCTGCTGCTAAACATCATCTCCATCACGTCGCCATCTTCTGCTCCTTTTGGCCACAATCACATCGGCAACAGAGAAGTTGCATGAAGTGGCACCTCGAAAATTTCTCGACGCCATCTGGGCGACTCCATCGAGCGAGCAGGCATTACGGTCTCGCTGATCGCGACATGGACCCATCCCCTTTGCAAACTGAAAGGCGCGAGGCGAGGTCGGGAACAAGCTGGAACAGCTCCATGCTGCGACGATCTCGCGAGGTGGCTGGCAGAATTTTCAGAACCGACATGTCGTCCGCTTCCGATGGGGAAGGTTTGCTTGAAGCTTCCAAGGAGGCGTGCGAGAACCCTGCCACCAGGCACCGAGGTCGGCGACACGGATGGAGCTCGGACGACTTGGAGTCTCAAGCTAGAGAGCTTCGTCCACAGCACTCATGAGGTGTGCGGCTAGCATTTGTCATGTGATATCAAACATGTCAGAGTGAGTACATACGAAGTATACAAATTTCTTCAGGTGCGGTTGACTTTGGTTGGACGATTGAAACCCGACCGAACAGCAGGTCGCTATCATCGCGGTGTTGTTGAAAATGAGCACCAATACATTGATCGCTCCCCCAGCAGCTCCTGCAATTGTGCACGGAGACTCAAGTGCTCCCTTGCTGGATTTCACGCTAAGCGAGCTGCTAGATTTTCAATGTGCTCGCTACGGACATCACGAATGTTTGGTGATTCCATGGACTGGCGCAAGATGGAAGTACGATCATCTGAGGCAAGAGAGCGTCTGGCTGTCGAAAGCTCTTCTCACACGAGGGATTCGGCCTGGAGACAACGTTGCAATCATGGCAGGCAATTGTGAACAATATGTGTCGGTTTTCTTTGCTTGCATGAGAATCGGCGCCATCCTGGTCATCCTCAACAATACATACACGGCGACGGAGGCGCTCTATGCTCTCAAATTCACGGGTACGGTCTCACGCCTGGACACTCGAGGTATGAGATGCTGACCTGGAGCAGAGTGCAAAATGCTCTTCACTACCGAGAGGATAGGTCGTCACGACAACAGACCACTCCTTGCTCAGCTAGCAAAAACGCCGGGCACGGTCAAAGAGGTCATCATCCTCAGAGGCGACAACGAGAATCTCGACTGCTATGACAATCTGATCGAGCAAGGCATCACTACCCCAGACCAAATCTTCGCTAACATCGCCCACCAATTTGACAGCCACGATGTCTGCAATCTACAGTTCACGAGCGGCACCACCGGCCACCCAAAGGCAGCAATGCTCACGCACTAGTAAGAAACTGACTTTTCCTTCTCAGCATTCACGTCACAGCTAAAATCTTCACAGCGGCCTGGTCAACAACAGCAGATTCATCGGCGATCGACTAGCACTCACGGAGCACGACGTCCTATGCTGTCCTCCGCCCTTATTCCACTGCTTCGGTCTCGTCATCGGTCTCCTCGCCTGCATTACCCACGGCGCCAAAGTCGTCTATCCCACCGAGACATTCGACGCCGCGGCATGTCTACGGACCATCTCCGATGAGCAGTGCACGGCGCTGCACGGCGTGCCTGCCATGTTCGACTCGATATTCAGCCTGCCGAGACCAAAAGGCTTTGACTGTTCCCAGCTTCGGACCGGCATGATTGCTGGTGCGCCTATTCCTAGACATCTTATGGAGCTGATGGTCAATGACCTGGGGATGACGGATTTTGTGAGCAGCTATGGTATATTGTCCCCAACCCTCCATATTGGAGTCTTTCTCCCCTACGTGGGCTAATGAGCATACAGGCCTGACGGAAGCATCTCCAACCTGTTTCAACACCTTTCATGACGATCCCATCTCCACCAAAATGACGTCTGTCGGCTCCGTGATGCCCCACGCTCACGCGAAAGTCATCGATCGCCAGGGCAGGACCCTCCCAATAGGCGAGCGCGGCGAACTCTGTATTGCAGGCTACCAGCTCCAACGGGGCTACTGGCGAAATGAGGAGAAAACCAACGAGGTCATGATTCGCGATGAAGAGGGTGTATTGTGGCTTCATACGGGCGATGAAGCGGTCATCAACAAGGATATGACTTGTAGTATTACGGGAAGGTTCAAGGAGATTATCATTCGAGGTTGGTGGCTGACCTTCGCTCGGTCTTTTGGCGACCATTGCGCCAGATACTGACTTGTGACCCCATCCCAGGAGGCGAGAACATCTATCCCCTCGAGATCGAAGAACGGCTCGTCGCGCACGAGGAGATCGACCGCGCCGTCGTCGTCGGCGTGAAGAATGCCCATTACGGAGAAGTCGTCGCCGCATTCCTGCAACGCACCCACACAGCTCAGCGACATTTACACCATGAACAGCACGCCACTGCTCATCTCAGCGACGAGGCCACTCGGGACTGGGTGCGTGCAACACTGGGGCGACACAAGGTGCCGGAGCATATCTTCTGGCTTGGCGAGGGTGGTGTTCCCAGCGTCATCCCGTTGACTGCGAGTGGGAAGGTAAGGAGGTTCGAGATGGCGAAGCTGGCGGAGCGGGTATTGGCTTCTGCAGGGGTGAATCCGAAGCTTTGATGGAGACTTGGGCAGTAGTTGGTTGAAGGACTTTATGGACAAGTCCGAGGAAAATGTCACTTTTGGTGTTATAGTAGCGTTCAGACTAGAATAGAAGGTCGGAAGGCGAAAAGCATTGCGGTCCAGGACGGCAAAGCTGTGCTTGTTCACGATGGTATGTTCCTCTAAATATATCGCAACCATGTATGTACACCTCCTCCTGTCTTCTGTCCTGTAGCCACGACTCTTCAAAGGTGCGCCGATCGAACCTCCACCTCCGTCTGGGCTTCCGTCAACTTTCGCTGTTCAAGCATTGACTGCGTCAAACGAGCACTGCGCTTCGAGAGGGTTTGATAGAACGAATCATCGACCTGGAGAGGCATGTCAGTCTCCTAGCTGGCACGTAAAAATTGGTCAACTTACATCTAATGCATCTGCAAGAGGCTGCAACAACCAAATACCCGTGTCTTTCCGCTTGATACCGGATCGGAAGTTTACCTGAGAATCGGAGCCGATTGAGAGGCGACCCTGGGCTCCGTCCAGAAGGCCCTGTAGAGGACTGAGAATCTTTTCTTGTTCGTGCTTGTTGTAGCCAGTCGCCGCAATGATGATATCATACTCTGCCTCGCCAGCAGCGAATTCGATGGGGCTGCTACCACGTTCGTGACATGATAGGAGGACTTTGCCTTCTGGTGTGGTGTCGCAGCCGATGATCTGTGTTTGGTACCGGATCTGAAACTGCCATGTTCGAGGGTCGGCGTTTGCGACACTTTGGTCGTACAGGAAGTCATAGATGGTTTCCATCAGCTGGCGAGGGATTATGGTATCGGATTGACCACGATTTGACGGGTATGCAGCTGCTTTCCTCCGAAGTTCCGCTGGGACTAGAAGATTTGTATCCCGACCGGTGCGTCTGGTCTCTTCGATTACACTGTACCTGGTTAGCGAATGCGTGGCATCTGGAGGAAGTCGAAAACCTACAATGGGGTCTCATCGGAGCCTTTGAGGAACGTTCCTTCCGTGAACCAGTGGACCTCATGGTCGCCATGAATGTTGTGGAGGTGATTGAACACTTCGGCTGCATTTGCCCCGTTTCCGACGATTGCAAACCTCCGTCGCGCACTATTGTCCTTCAACACAGCGGGAATGACTTTCAAAGCCAAAGACGAATGAACCACAGACCCCGGCATCTCTGGATTTGACAAGTATTGAGGTATGTTTGGCTGAAGACCGACCGCACAGAGGACTTGTTTGGTGATGATTGACGTTTTCACACCAGTCTGTACATCTTCAAAGCGTAAATTCCATTCTGCAACCATTCCTGTCGAGTTCTGCACCGCAGATATGGCGACTACTCGCTTCCCAAATACGACGTGGGACTGGAAGTGGCTTGCGCACCATCGCAAGTATTCAGTGTAAGCCTCTCTTGATGGCTGGAGTTTCGATACGTTGATGAAAGCAATTAACTGGTTGGTCTCGTGGAGGTAGTTGATGAAGGAGAAATTCGAGCGGGGGTTCTCCAAGGTGATCAAGTCACTGAGGAATGACATGCCCATGCGCTGCGTCGCAAGATGGTGGAGTGGCTTCCATTCTGCCTGGGTTTGGCATTCCAGGAAGAGAGTATTGGCAAGAGCTTGATTCTCTTCCAAGGCCACCGCAACTGAGAGGCTGGCTGCTCCGAAACCAATGCAGACCAGATCAAATGTCTGCCCTTTCGAGCTTGTTAATGAAGACATATTTGATTACTTTCAGAGGAACCTGTGCTGTACCTACAAATGAATCTCCGGTCGCAGAAATGCAAGTGTCTTCAGAGAATCGCTGACCTGTCGATCACGTGGCGTTGAGAGTCAGTGCTTCCCCCATCGTTGAGAAGATCTTTGCCCTATGCACAGCTTCCCCGCTGTCCGGATCTGAGAGAAATCAGTCGCTTGGATTATTATGCCGCAACGGGCGACTTCGGCGAGACGCGAATCCGGACCTTTCATCGGGGAAAGAACCTCCCTTTCGCGCGACAACGGTCGAAGAAGGATCTCTCGAGGAAGACATTTGACATCGACGTGTGAACTACGACATTGCAGCTCGCGTGGTGGAGCGATGTCTCGGTTGGTCTGCCAGCACAGTGGCAAGACGGAGCAAAGAGTGCCAAGACCAGGAAAATTTTCATCTGATTAGATCGAGCTCCAATCAACCTGATAGCCAACGACTCGTGCATCAACCCGTTAAGCGACCACGATGTTAGATCGGTTACAGGGAGAGCATGCGATGTCGGCGTGCTCTGTCTGCAAGAAGAAACACTTCG
This sequence comes from Cladophialophora exuberans, assembly GCA_030068005.1. Taxonomy (NCBI): domain Eukaryota; kingdom Fungi; phylum Ascomycota; class Eurotiomycetes; order Chaetothyriales; family Herpotrichiellaceae; genus Cladophialophora; species Cladophialophora exuberans. The sequence goes on from JANSVK010000118.1 coordinate 85,196, forward strand.
CGTAGGAGGGGCGCAGATACCGCCAAGAGCTTGGCGGGCAGATAAGATTGGGGACAAGATTGATAAGATTTGATACTTGAAAAATCTTTAACGTGGGATATCGATGCTGGAAGAGGGTCGATGGGTCACTCTGCATGTGCATTAGTCGAGTGTAGTAGCTTGAATGAAATACGGTAGAATTTCCGCTAGTATTTACCTGTTATTAGGATATGGCCCATACAAATGTAATGACAGAATGCCGGGAACGTACCGTAATAAACGGTCAGCAAAGAAAGACCTATAACCCGGTCATCGGAGCCATAAGCGGTGCCACCACCGCCAAAATGCTTCCCCAATAAGCCTTCTATTCAATACCAGATTCTTCAAGTCTCTTGGTGACAGTAACTAATTTTAAGATAATCAGATATATATTTGATATCTGGACTATTCATTAATACAATATTCAATTATCTTTTCACCTAAATATACGAAAACTTAGGTTGAAGTTGTCTGGTTTGTAAGAAATGTGTGCCAGGAGAAAACCCTGCCACTCATTTGATTTGATTTGATTCGATTTGATTCAGATAAATCTTACTTAGGTTGAGTAGATTTGGATTTGATTAATTTGTTTGCAAACCTAGCCTGGAGTGCGCGAAGGGCAGCGTATTTGGCCTGGATGACGGTGGGACCGCCACCTGAGTTAGGCTGGCATTGGAATTAGGCCCAGTCTTGGCCAGCCAGATAGCAGAAATAATCAGCGGTATCAGAGAAGCCTACAGTACTGTCGCCTTAGAATAATCGTAGAATTAGTCATTTATTTGTTTCTTAAGGAAGCGAAAGTATCGCCGCTAGGATGACGAATACGAAAATATAAAGAAAGAAAAAAAAGAAGTAAAAATAAAGATGGGTATACTAAAAGTACTGACTTCTCTAGTCTGCAGGATATCGTGCGCCTTGAAAGCTAAATGCTGGATAGGAGCGTTAATCTGTTCACGGGGGTCGGAAGAACCGAGCACAGGAAATTTGATCTGGAAAAGTTAGAGGAGGATACGGGCGAACTAGCGGTAGAGGAAAATATCATCATCGCAAATGTTATCCCGGCAATCTAGCATTGTGCTGCTACCGTAGCAGCGTGTTGACGCTGACCTCTTCGATGAACTCCATCATAATGTAGGGCCCCAGGCCGAGCGGGTTAGCAGCTGTCATCCCCCAGGCAATGATGACCGGGGGACATTGCTACCGCGGAGGAGGCTTAGTACTTCTACCTCCAATGCAATCTTCGCGTCAACGTAATCATCACAGACGCTCCCGATAATGGGTATGCGGAGCAGCCACGTGGTACCGTCGCAAAAGCGCAACTTCTGGCACAGGTTGTACGAGCCGCTGAGGAAGTTGCAGTCCAGCCTACACTCAGGCTTTTCGATATGCAAGGAAGATATCCAGCTCGTTATATAAAGGGAGCGCGGCCGCTTTAATTGGGCACATGACGGAGCATTCAGGAGGCCCCGCCGAGCCTGGGAGAGCGTCGTGGGAGCCACGGCAGAGTATGGGGAGCGCGCCCGAGCACCGGGGAGGCACGCCTACCACAGAAGAAGACGGCATAGAACTATCTCAGGAGCCAACTCCGGTGAAGAACAAATTGCGTATGGTCACGAAGTTCTACAAGACAACAATATGAAAATTACCCAACAAGCTATCTTTGACTGGGCCCGAGCGAAAAGACGCACAGGTAACAGATACCTAGAACCTGGCCAGGAGTTGCAGAATTCGTCGTCAGGCTGAAATGGGCTTGTAGGCGTAATCGGATGGGGCTGAAGCCTGCATGGCTGCAATTAACCTTAGATCTAAATGATCTTGAGGCGTTGTCGCCTTTGACATTCGGATTTTGGGGCTGATCGACTGCCAAACCCCAAATAGACTCCAAGTATGGTAGATAATAGGTTCGTTCACGAGTCCTCCGCAGAGAGCCATTCCGGTACAGCATTCTTCGATTACTGGCGCGTCCTAGCCTTCTGCTTATAAATGTCCGCCCAAGTGGGAACGGGTTGTCGCCGCTATTGGGTGGCAATACCACAGGCTAGAAGAGCCGGGCGACAATGAATATAGTGGCATTTTCGGCTCCACAGGGAAGAGCACCACCGAGTAAGGATAGGAGGCTGCAATAGTGAAATACCCATTTGCGCCCGTACTTATCGGTGACCCATGACGCGAGGAACACGTTGATAGTGGCGCCAGCCTGAAAGACCTGTCTTGCTATCAGACAACGGAACCTTATTGCAGAAGCTGGACCTACCCCCGACATGGCTCCAATGAGGTATACGGCATTTTTGGTGGGCCGTGGCGGACTCTCTGTTGTATCGAGTAAGCCTATGTAAATCAAAAATGATTGTTGTGCAAGTGTCACGCTAATGATACTCGCTGGATATCCAAAAGCGATCTGACCCAGAGACACAAGCAAGCAAATAAAGAAATTCCTGGAATTTCAGTGGCGGCCAGAGGCGAGGGCCATGGCGAATAAGATGGTCTTTTGTTGCATCGTGCACAAGGTCTTTGAATTGGGCACCAGAAATGATCGTGGTACAAGAGTTTGGCAAGTGGAACTCACGTAATTCAGCAGGCAAGCAAATGTCTCCGCAGTAAAATCGACGCACTGCTGTTTGCACTTCAATGCCATGTGGAACATTCCTCGGCCAGATCACAAGAGTTTGGTACCTGAGCCGTCCTGCGGATTCGTCGCAAAAGCCGGGCCGAGAATCTCGCTTGTCTTCATTGTAGAAGTTCTAGAGTTTTTACCTATATCCATGCCGAACAGCCTCGGCACGTGGTACTTCGTTTGATTTTGTCTTTGTCCGCTCAAGAGGCAGGCACTACTAATCCATCGGCCAATCTCTGCTTGAAGTTGTCCGACCCTTACGATAACTTGGCAAGTTGAGGGTAGACCCGACCGGGACTTTTCATGGCAAATTGCGCGATTGCACGGCATTTCGATGATATCTAGACAGTCATTCAGTAGATTCCCCCATTCGACCCTGACCTCCTCCCGTCACGTGTCACCACGCCACAAGCGGTTACAAGATATTTCAATTACGTCATGTCAAATTCAGCCTGAGCACCGATGTTCCAGTCTAAGCAGGAACACGAGGGATTCGAGAATCGCGCTGTAATTTTGTCAAGCTTTGTCAGAGCGCTGCATCTGCACACAGTCTGTAAAATTTTAGGGTAGAAATTTTTGATCTAATTTAAGACTGTCAAATAACTAACTCTATTAATTTTGGAAACTTTTAAGTGATGGTGGAGAAATACTGTTGTAGTAGATGTTGGTGATATTCTAAATTGGCTGCGGCCTTCTCGAATCGACGGTAAACTTTTAACTCACTTCATAAATTCGCTGCGGGGATTAGCCATTCGAGGTCCGTCGTATCTTATTCGCATTTGGCACCATTCTCACCTGAACCTGAACACCAACGCCATCGTCACGGCTTTGCAGAACGCGTGAAAGCTCCGCAGCATTCCGGACTGCATCCGCCAATCTGTGACAAGATTGCATTATCGCATCAAAGAGATGGCCCGCCTTGTGCATCGGCGCTCGCCCTGCAAAACCTGCCGTGAGCGAAAGGTAAAGTGCGACCGAACCGAACCACGTTGTCAGCGCTGCAAGAGAGCCTATTTGAGCTGCGAAGGGTACGAAGACTCCGTGGCGTTTGTCAACTTCACGAAAGAGTTAGCTCCATCCACCTCAGAGCAGATATGTTCAACACAGTCCCAGAATTGGCATAATGTTGCAATCGCACGTTATGTGCATCGACACCCGTCGCAGCTCAGAATCGGACCGTGGCTGAATCTAAGCGCATATTTACAGGACTTTTGCATGTCACACTTGACACGAAACGTCTTCGTCGGAGGACCTCCTGGTCAGCAGCAGGAAGAGAACTCCTGGGTGCTGACTGCCCTGCGCAGAGACGAGACTTTGATTACCCATTTCGCAGCCTTCGGCGTCGCGAAAGCCTATTTTGCTCGACTGTACGAACAACCCTGGCTTCTGGCCGACGCTGCACAAGATTATGGGAAAGCCCTACAGCAATTGAACTCGAGCTTAGAATGTTCCGCCCCCGCCGCTTTCGCTCGGCATTTGGTAGCGATGTTCCTCCTGGTATTCTACGAGCTGTTGTGTCCAACCTCACACGCCGGCCTGTACTACCATTTCAGCGGTATCGAGACCCTGATCCATTCGCAATCGCCAATCTTTTATCAAACTCAGCCTAATTTAGGCTACTTCATGCAAGCTCGAGTCTTAATCATATCAGGAGCCTTGCTGAGCTCGAAAAAGACTTTTTTGGCCGAATACGACTGGAAGGTCGTCCCGTGGTCGGGGCAAACATTCAAATCGCCGTACCATGAGATTTGGGACCATCTCAGTGACGTTGCGACACTTCTGGAGGAATTTGAAAATTTAACAAACACGAAGGGAAAGGACGGTGCAGCTTGCAGCTTGTTTTCGAACAGAGTTAACAAGAAACTCGACACTATCGAGTCGTGGAGACGGCGATGGGACGGACAGAATTGCGGCAAAATAATTCACGTGGGAATCGACTGGAGACAATCGTTGCTGCCACGTGTAGATCCAATCGCCAATGTGTCGAGTGCGCTTGCATACGCCAACCAGCAATGTGCGCGCGAGATTATGCTATACTACACAGCTCTACTTTATCTCTACTGGATGACAGCAAAGTGCCAGACACAACTTCAGTCTCCTCCCACCTCTCACGTAAACCTGGAGCGATGTTCCCCGGGTTGTGGCCTCCACCATGTCACTTGGCAGATTATCCTCTCGGTTGATTATTTGATGACCTCTTCACGTGTAAAGGCCGGCATGTCATTCCTGACCTTGGCCGCCGACGCAATGCTGAGGTGTTACAAAAGTGCGGATTGGCTCATCGACATGTTGATGCGCATGGCGGCTATATCAGGGTATGGCTTCTTCAGGCAACTGCTGAAGTACCACATCCCGCACGTGATCCCAGCACAGGGACTCACTCATCTTTAGAGTAGCTGTAGAGGATGTATGGATCGTCCAGTGCAAGTGTTCTCCAGTCGTCCGAGTACGAAAAGCGGATCCTTGCTTTGTCAGTCTTGCTACCAAAAAATCAGAATCATCGAAAGACGCTTGTGCTGTGAGATCCCAAGCATCCCATCCCACTAGACCGGTTGACCAGAGGTGGTGACAATTTCTAAGCAGAGGGACTATGCTACAGCTCGGGCCAAAGCCCCGGCACTGGGGGAGCCTTGGTCTTTCGCTGTGGGGCAAGCTATTCTGGCTTGCGTTAGTCTGTTGTCGTGGATCAGCCTAATCTCTCTGGACACGGTATAGTTCACCGAGGTGCTAGAGTAGTCTCCCCATAAACTTTAGGTACACACATATGCCTTAAAGCCGAGCAACAAATGCCAAAATTGTGCTTTTAGTAGATGTAGACACCGGCTCGATGACAAAGTATCAGGCACAAGTCGCTGCCGCCTCAAAATCCATGTTACGCGTCCGTTTCGGCCCTTCGACGCTGTCTCGCAGACTTGAAATGACAGTTTTGCCATTTCCAATTTCCATGATCGATCTCTACAATTCGGTTCACACGTTCGCCGCATCCATTTGCTGTAAACCACGTTCTCTGGGGAAATCATGGAAGGTTCAACCAGACCTCGAAGATCTGACCTCATGATAGCTGTAAGCCAAAAGAATGTGCACTTCCAAGATAAATCTTGTCAAATCAGGGATGTGAGCATGACGAAGTCCATATCAGATCTACAGCCACATGCTCACTAGATAGGCCTTAGACAAAACTACCAGTACCCTCCTTCATGTTTTTCAGGACGTGTCCACTACCGAGCTGAACACGTGTGCATCCGTGCTGAAAGAAGAAATTACAACAATGGAAAAGAGGCTCCTGGCATCTGTCGGCCTCAGGCAAAACGGACGACATGCTTACAGTATCGACACGTCGATGACACAAACCTCAGGATCTCCGTCCTGTTCGTCGACAGCTCCGCAAGATACCTTTGCAGAATTAATTTTGAGCTTCACAACTCTGTCCGACGATACGTCCACCATGGAAGCCACAATCGACGACTTGGTGTCGCCATCGAGGTGTCTCCCTGCCGTCGAGGCAGAAGAGAGCATAACATCTCCTTTCTTGAACAACTGCTCGACGTGGAGTGGCACAGATATGCGGAGCGACCGACACGACCATACGCAGCCTGAAGATCAATTGATGAAAACTACAGCACGTCAAACAACCAAAGCATGGCTCGTGTCTGAGTCTGATGATTTTCGAAGATTCGCAAAGCCTGCAAGTAAGACACGTGTTCGCAACCATTCAGCGCTTTCAGAAGTGATTTTGCCCTTTTCTCCACGAACAGACAGAAGTGAGTCATTTCAGCCGAACCTGTTGCCATGTCTATGGATGCCTGGCAACGTGAAGGAAACCACAAAGCGCGCCACACCAAGCATATCGGCAGTTCGAGACAAGTGCCGAGAATGCGAAGTCGGGGAACAAGCGAGGTCCCATGAACAGTGCACACAAAACAGCTTAACTCAACCAATCAGTGACCTTGAGCGGATCAATACTGAATTGATGGTGCCTACATCATTTTCAGACAAATTCGAGCAGTTGGAAGACTCTCAAAGGCACGACGGAACATCACTGGCTGCGCCGCAGACTCGGGTCTTTTGCAGCCCTAGTATGTCAGGATATGTCATGCCGATATGCCAAGAATCAAACAGTGTCCTTCACTATTTCGCGACCCGAATGGGTAACGACAAAGACACAGTGTTTCTGTTTACACGACTATTTCACGCCATAGGCAGCGCTGAAGCTATCGACCACCTCAAACAAGCCTTGATATCGGCGAGGAAGGGGCGGTTACGCGGAGCACTAAAAGGCCAACATGACCTCCGCACAACATTTACCGCTCTTGATGACCTAGACGAACTCTCCGCACTTTCGGCTATCCTGCGACGCCACTACCTTGTCAAACTACTGCGATATCGACTAGAGCAAGAGCAAATCCACCAGAAGACGAGGAACGTGTTCAAAAAGCCAAAGAGGAGTCACAAATACGACGTTAACAACATTCAAAGGCTTGCCTCAGGCGATTTGACAATTGCGGCAAGTGCGAAAGTGAGTGGAGCCGCCAGGAATACTTCAAGAGCAGACTCGAGGGCTTTGGCCACCCTCATGGCCACTATATACCCGGCACTTCAACCTGCGGTTAAAGGTCGTGATTCACCTTCCGATACTGAATATCGGAGAAAGCTACAGAAGCTGAAAAATCGACTTACATGCGCTCGAAACTGGATGAGATTCGAGCAGGATTACTCTGCCAGCATTCTCGCACTAATCCCATCTGGGGGACCATATCAAATTTCAACAGACCAGTAAGACTCTTCAACCACATACAGGGAGTAGCTAATGAAAAATATTAGAATTGAAAAATTGTCCCAAGACAAAGTTTCCGTCTTCCTCGACTATCTGAGGTTGAAAAGGGGCGCCTTTCTCCGATCTATCTGCACAAGCTTAACGGATCGTGTCTTTGACAAACTCAAAGGCGTGGACAGTCATGCACGATATAATTTCGAGCTATACACCCCTCATGACGTAGGCCTTCAGTCCCATCGATGCTCAAAATGGGAATGGCTGTGCTCTTTGGAAGTACCGGAAGTACCTTAGCTCGAATAACTTAATTATATGACGAGGCCGGTAACATACTAGGCCAATTCTACAACACCTTCTGTCTGCACCGTAGTCCCCACTGCATGACAGATAACCCCGCACCGATGTTCCGCCCCTTTTTCCAACGTTTAAAGCCTAGCGAGTTCTCGGTTTTAGATGCTATTAAGAACGGCCGCACTCCCAAAGGTTTTCCACATCCTCATTGGCACGCACTACCATTTCTCGTCTTCTAACAATTTCGTCTTGAGTCAATCTTAATTATGAGTGCCGGAGTGTTCGGTGCAGAAAAGCGTAGCGCGAAACGGTCGCAGCAAGCGTGTTTGAATTGCAGACAGAAAAAGGCCCGTTGTAATGGGGAGAAGCCAGTCTGTCGTACGTGCACTGAATCCTTCCTAAATTGTCGCTGGGCTATCGATTCAGGGCCAGGATTCAAGGTTCGAGCTACAGTGTTGCGGAATGAGACTCTCGCTGCCAGGATATCAATGCTCGAGCAGCAGCTGAAGTCTATCGCTTCCGGAATCCATGACAAGGACGGAACGATTGCAGCGGAGGCAGAGGTCAATCTCAATTCAGTAAGGGCCAGTCCGCATGCAAACAACTCGTCAACAGCTGTCGTGCCGATAATACCAAATGATCCGATACAGCTTCCTTCTCAGTCGATGTTTGCCAGTATCATGGACAACTTCTTCAGATACTGTCACAACCACCCGTATTGCTACTTTCGGGAGCGCACATTCCGTCGACAGCACTCAGACAGAAAACTTCCTGCCTACCTGCTCTATGCGTTCGCTGCAACGGCCATCAGGTTCTCACCGCTGTTTCTTACAGGGAGTGACCGACACAAACTAGTTCAGCCTTACTGCGATGTCTCCTGGACACAGCTTACTCAATATGCCTTCTATCCGAAGAGCGAGCTTGACATCACACTGGTACAGACGTCGAGTCTGCTGTCTGTGATAGATTTCATACGTAGGTTTCCCCTCTCGTTGCAAATGACAGTTTTGATACTAGTTAGAGGGTCATCATGAGCTTGCTTGGATCAAAATTGGCCTTGCAATTCGCTTCGCGCAAGCGCTGCATTTGCACGAGGAGCCGGACTCCTCCATTCCCGATCACGAGCAGGAGGCTCGGCGCCGGACTTTCTGGTCCATCTATCTACTCGACAAACTTATTTCGATCAGCTCTCACAGGCCAACGATGCTTACCGACGTCGATTGCACAGTCAGACTACCAGATGCCGAAGCTATATTTCAAGAAGGACGAACAACGCCCCAAGTGCCAAATTTAAGCCTCGTGAACGAACGTCGCAACCCTTTTCCATATCACCAGCTTGGCCATTTTGCAAGGGCTGTAGTTATTGCATCTTCACTCGGACGTGTGGTCAAATACAGCATGCCAATTCAAACGCACTACGCCCAGCCACCGTGGCTTAGCAGTAGCGTGTACTCAGAGATACTCGGTTCTCTCCGGAATTTGGAATCGCGATGGTCTTTATCTGCCACAGATCTTAGACACTTGGTAAAAGAAACCGTGACTGAGAACGATGTCGCCGACCAGCAGCCGGCAAGCCATTTTGTGTTCTCACAGGCGCTACTTCATCTCTCACATTGTCTGTTGGATCATCCGGCACTTTTACACCACAGATCCCGTTCTCATAACAGGGAGATTCCGCACAGCTTTTTGGCCGAGGCGCTGGAAAGGTGTAGGCAACATGCATCTGACTTGTTGGCTCTGCTGGACGGCGCAAGCAACTGCGGCTACGTCCTAGAAAGCAGCGTCTACGGATACTGCGCATTGACGGCGGGCACATTGCACTCACTCTTCGAACATCACGAGGATGCATCTGTTGCTCTAGATTCCACTGCAAAGGTGTCAGCAGCCCTCCATTTCTTACAGAGTAAAGCGCGGCGGCACCAGAGCTACAAAAACATGGTATGTCACCGTGAAATCGGACCCACGTCGAACACTTCAGTGACGGTCGCTTGGAGTCTTCCTCAAATCTTGTCAAGGGAGCGACTAACTTCATAATATAGGCAATTTCTCTAGAGAACCTGAAAATTGACCCCAGCACTGCTAGGGTCTTGGTTAGCCCCAGCGTTCTCTCCAGGAGGAACCTCGCCTTCGACGACCAGCTGCTAAGGGAACTCTTGGAGTTCGCGCATGTCATCAAAGCTCCAGTGATAATCAAACCCATCCAAGAGAATGCCACACTAGAGAGTCAGAGCATCCTTTCGCAGAGCTCCCACTTACCATCCGAGCGATCCAATTTTGGCCCGTTGGACCATTCGGCAACTGCCAATCCCGAGGCAGAGATTGCTGACATGACTTCAAACTTCAATTGTCGAGATCTACTTGGTGAGGATATTGGTAGTATCTGGGATGACGTGATGCATGCAGATGGTGTCGCCGACGTTGCGACGTACAATATCTTCTCGTAGCTGCACATTCCGGTTAGACTCATCTGAAGGAACCTCTTTTTGCGTTTACGAGACTCCCACTTCCCTCGGCTGGAGGTGCATGAGGGTCGATTTTCTCGTTAGTGTGCCGAATGTTCTCCTACAGGCGATGCAGTGGCTTCCGCATGGTTTCGGACGTCACAGATTCCGGCATTGACAGATAATTTTAGCTGCAATAAGAAGCATCCCAATGTACGTAGGGCGATCAGAACAAGTCTCGTGTCTAGTCATCTCTTCAAGCTGACTCACAACCCTGAGAAGTCCAAACCTCATCCGAGCAGCCGAATACTTCCGACTTTCAACCATTGGCAGTCCTCCGAGATGAATTTCTATCCCCGCGGTTGGTGGTATACATACAGCCACGTGCATATCGCAGCCGGTTAGAGCACACAAGGGCGGAGGTTTCAGACTGCCCCAAAGAAGTATATTAGCGTCACGATCAATTCAGTGCTGGGTTACGCCGAAGGTGTGATAGAGAAGCGAAGTGACAGCAAAGGTGATCATCACCCAGATCAACGAGATGATGTAACTGTGAAGGAGCTCGCGTAACCACTGCCATTTCCAACTTTTCGAGGCCGACTTCTTACTGTCTATCCGATGTTGAGATGTTTTAATTTGGCAGCCTTCAATATCTATGAACTGCAAGATAGGTGCTGGCTAATAGTCACTTCTGAATTTAGTGGTATTGCTTATTCCTCGAAGTTACGAGAATCGGCTCTGCTTCGCGAAACATGGGCGAAAAGGTGAAACCCCCCTTAACTTTTCTTAATCAAATCATCATCGTTTCCGAAAATACTTGGACAGCAGCGTCAAGTCAGGGTCCCCGAAAGACTTCTGTCCTTTGTGCAAGGTTTTATTTACACAATGAGTACGACGAGCAATAAACATGATCGAATCAGAGTCCTTACGTAGTCTAGGCCGCAACGTAAGGCGCACGACGGACGAAAGAACCGAGGAAGTCATCCGCTGTCGACTACGTCGCAACGAGGAAAGATGACTAATCCTTTTTCTTGATAATACCCTACAGACTTCTGAGGCCCGATCTTGATTGAGGCGAGGAAAATCGAAGTCAGGCTCTCCGTGTATCGTTTAACGTCTTGCCGAACTTCTATCACCGCCGCAAACACGGAGGTCTACAATCCGAAATCAGGCAATAAACGAAGTCGCCTCCTCCTCGGTACTCGGTTCATTTGATACTTTTGTTCCCCCTGATTGAATGAGTCCCATTCCCTGATTCCAGATAGATACAAGGTTTCTCCTTGGTACCTTTTGGCTTCTCTCTAAAAGTGTTCCATACGTGTGCTATCGCCAAGGGACCAGTTGTAGCCGGAATAATCACACAACGGTCTTTTTCATGGCTGTCGCAGTAACAGTGGTGCTCATCACAGGTCGGCTGACGCGTTCGAGTCAAACGCGAAGACTAAGCTGACGTTGGTGCAGGAGCAAATTCGGGCGTTGGATATGCAACTGCCGAAGTGATCGCCGAAGCGTCCGAGAGCTATCACGTTGTTCTTAGCAGCCGCAGCCTCAAGAATGCTCAGACGGCCTTAGTTGAGATCAGCAGCAATGCGAACGTCAAAGGCTCACTATCTGCTCTCCAGCTTGATGTCACCGACAGGGTCTCTGTTGAGGCCGCAGCCCGTGAAGTGCTTAGGGACTTTGGCAAGGTAGATGTACTCATAAACAACGCAGGCTACGGTGAGCGAATCGATCGTACCCTGTGTGGCGCGGCTTATGAGGTGTATAGCAAGTCAAGATCCGGATGTTCAGATTAGACTGAAAGATACACTGGCGGTGAATGTCATAGGTCCTGCGCTTGTCGTCGAAGTTTTCAAACCCTTACTACTGAAGTCCTCTGAGCCTCGATCGATTCATATAACCAGTGGACTTGGGTCTCTTCACAAGGCGTCAGATCCTGAAGACCCTTCTGCGAACAGACCAGGCACGGCGGTCTACCGTATGAGCAAAGCGGCGCTTAACATGCTCATGGTGGAAGAGTCAAAGGAACTTGGCCCACAAGGGGTCAAAACATTCGCGATTTGTCCCGGTAATGTACGATCGTACATCCGTGGCCGCTCAGAGGAAGCTGTCAGTGCTGGAGGGAAAGCAGGAGACCCACGCATCTCAGGCCAGACAATTCTGAGAGTTATAGAGGGTCAGCGCGATCAGGAGACCGGAAAGGTCTTGCACAAAGACGGCGTCTACCCCTGGTAGGAGGAGAGAAGTCATCGAGATCTGCTCGTACTTCAGAACAAAACGGAGCTCAGAGCCTGATTACATTGGACAACTCATGTGTAGCTCGGGAGAAGAATCTGCAAGCGTGCCGTTTGTGTACTATGGCAAGTATGCTCGCATCTCAACTTTGGTTCTCCGGTTTCCCTTCAAACTCTGGAAGCACATCCCCTTGCCCCGTAGTGTCTTCCACACTCCCAAGCGACGAAGGCATGCGCGGACAGAAGATTTCAATTGTCGGCTTGAACATCCAGTCCCATCCGCGACGACTTAGGTTCTGGGGATCTCGTAGTCGAAGGCGCCTACAGATATGATAACTTTTCCGGGTACTTGTGAGCTGGTGAGGAAGATACGTGTGCCACAGTTTGTGCAAGAGTGGTAAGCGTTCTGATCGGTCGGTTTGACTCCATGAGTCTCAAAGTGTCACGAATATCTTGGCAGTGAGTATAACTCTCACCCAACTTGGGTGAGAGCCATATAGATCAGGTAGCTTGGCTGCCATGGACAAGTCTACAACTAAGAGGCACACGTGACATATGCTAAGTAGGCAGTACAAGAACCCCTCCCCACACAACTTGGGTAGAGGGAGGTTCTCTCCTCTCCTTAAGCGTCGAGTCGTTATCTATAGAGCCTACAGCTAGTTGAATATTGCATCAGTTACCCATTGTCAGTGCTCAGATCACGTGGAATCTCTGACACAAAGTGCCGCAATATCGATCTAGATGATGTTTAATAGTGAAAGTCCTGGTTACTCGTAGGTTAGTTTCACTTTGGCAGTATTGTAACCTAATAGTTGTAGTCTGACCTTCGCGTTACGCAGGGAATTGGCTCCGAACGACGAGCCTGTCAACTTTCAACATGTATTACGGTGACAAATTACAGAGAGTGGCCTGTTTTGGATATCGATTTCCAAAGAAAAGAATACTGCGCGGTATAGACAGTATCTACTTAGCTCTTGTCTCGAGGGCTCCATGATCAAAGAGCTGCAGAGACGTAAATGACAGAAGGAAATATTCGCGTTCGGACGAACAGACAAGCGGAATCGTGGCGATCATCAATCATGGAGATAGAACCGCAAATCCGATCGCGACACGTCTCGGCATAAGGGTGCTCGCACCAATTTCGCATCTGTAACGAAAGCGCTATGAGACCTTCCGCTATAGACTACACCACGCGTGAGGCAATATGACTCAGCATTTTTCTCGGCAAAGCCTCACCAACCTGATCTGAGAAATCTTTGAGTTTCAGTAGGTGGTGCTAATGCCCCCATTTATCCTTGGCAAAGGTAGGAATCCTACACTAGCTCTACTCCCCATCCCTTCCAATCCTGTCCTTTCGGGCGTCTCTCTTCCGAGACAAACAGCGACTATGGGACGTGTTTACAGCGGATGCACATTGTTGCTGATAAATTACCACAGATCTCATTACTCTATGCAGTTGACTTCGGAGGCAGCATCAGGAGGCCTCCATTACAAATCAAGAGTGCTTCCACAATGTCGCTTGTGGATATCCTCTTTCGATCAGGATTTAAATTTTCTCATTCTTTCCTTCTTGGACTGATATTTTGCAACTCGAGCGTGTTTAGTGAGAATCTTCCGTATTTAAGATGGTCGTTGTCGCTATCGTTGCTCCGACGAGCAATATCGGAAGTCATCTAGTTCAGGCAATCCAGAACACGCAACATCGACTAGTGACCATCTCTCGCTCCCCTCAGCCAGAGCTTTCCGCGAAAGGCATTCCGACTCATGTGGCAACTTATCTTCCAGAAGGGCACGCAACTCTTGTTGCCTTTCTCAAAGCTCAAAAAGTCCACACTATCATCTGTGGTATATGGTCTGTGACAGGCCACGTGCAGTCGCACCTCGCCGTGTTGGCCGCTGCCAAAGAGGCGGGTGCTCGCCGTTTTGCACCTTCGGAGTGGTCTGTGCCTGTCTATCAAACGATCGGTCTCTATGCCATGAAACTGGACGTGTGGCAAGAGTGTCTCAACTCTGGCCTCGAGGTCACACGGTTTCATTGTGGGATCTGGACAAATACCTTTGGTTATGGTGCAACGAAAGACTACGAAGAAGCTCTGGCGGGTTATCACGGCCCGACTATCGGGATTTTTTTCGACAAAGGAATTGCGACCCTTGTCAAAGATGGGAACGACGAGGTCGTGTTCTCACGGCTGCAAGATATCGTGCCCCTAGTGGTCAAGGCACTTGACCTACCCAAGTGGGAGCACGACACTTTCATTGTGGGCGATAGAACGACTTTCAAACATATCCTCGATGTCGCTCAACAGGTTACGGGACGATCTTTCGAAGTCAAATATCTCAGTGAGCATGACATCGATCAAGGTCTGCAAAGCAGTGATATAGTCGAAAAATTATCCAGCCAATTCTACAAGGCTCTGGCCAATGGGGAGTTAAGTTTTGGTCAAGGCGAATCACTGAACAAAAGCTTTCCCGATGTTGGGATGATGACTGTGGAGCAATTCATCAAGCGTCACTTCGGAAGATAGTGCGAGTTCTAAGTAGCTGTCACGAATATCTTAGCAAAGGGTACAACTCTCACTCAACTTAGTTGAGAGCCTATTTAAATAGGCCGCTCGGCTACCATGGATAGGCTTGCAACGGAAGGCCACGCGTGACACCAGCTGAAAAGGTTATAAAAGAATCCTTCCCCACCCAACTCGGGTAGAGGGAGGTTTTTTTCTCTCCTTAAGCGTCGAGTCGTTGTCTATAGAGTCTACAACTAGTTGAATATAGCATCAGTTATCCATTGCCAGTGCTCATCACGTGGAATCTCTGACAGTAGCCCTGTAGTCGTTACCCTTGCTTCAAACAACCTTCGCCATAGCTGCTTCGAATTTTGGGAAGAAGTCCTTGAAAATTGTGGCATCCATGAATTCAATCACCTCTGCAATCTTGGTACCGCTTTCGTCCATTGTGATAACAAATATGTACTCGTTCGCATATAATCCAGCGATTGTTTCTGCTTTGCTCTTGGCGAAAACCACCACCTTCCCAGTCGAATCGTCCACAAGTGGCGCCTTCTCATCGGTGGCAAAGTTGAAGCCCTTTGGGACCCCAGGCATCAAGCTCTCCACGAACCGTCGGAAGGCATCGTTGTTAAGGGGCGCCTGACCCAGGGATGATGGTAGGACACGATGAGTACAGTCAGGGGCGCGTAGTGCCATGATGTCTTCGATATTCCATTTGTTGAGAGCTTCGAAGAGGCTTTTCGCCGTGTGCAACAGATCAGCTCGTGTGCGAGTCATTTTGAGGTAAATCGGCTGCGTCGTGGAAGAGCAACGGCTAAGGGTATGGCTGAATATCGGAGGCGTCTGTGACAAACGAGTCTGCGAAGATGTACTTGAACAACGTCTCTAAGCTATCTTTATAGGGCAACGGGTTGACCTTCTATGGCATTGTCTGCTTACGACAGCGGTTTTCGTGCCTCGGCAATGGTACATTTGCCGTCGACAAGATCCGTCTGCCAATATTGATCCGAATGCACCGCGGGTCGGATAGTTGACGGACGAAACTGTCTAACCGACAAGCTGAGGCGAAAGCTTTGTCCAAATTGGTCACGAGAGTCTTTTAACTCATTCTAGCAAATCATACCCGACAGAGCGTATGTTGTTGAGGGATCATGGTGTGCGTGATCTTTTGACGCGTTCGTAAGGTTCGGAAGAGTGATCCCCAAGCCAGGTTCAAGGAAAATCGAGACGATCTCCAATGGTATGGAACAAATCCAAGCAAGTACCAAATACTAACGCTAATCCGTGTAAGAGCTAGGAACAACGACAATTTGGCATCTACAAGGCTTCCCAAAAGTTCAAAGACTCGCGCACCATCACCTAAGCCATCACCAGCGCCTACTCTATTTCCCATTCCTCATCTTCGTGATTGCGGATATATGGAATAGGCACGTCTTTGCCAAACTGCGTTTCGGCTATAGTCAACCCGTTTCCCAGGAAGGCAAAAACATTACTCGGGTCGTTGTATACGATGTGGTAGTGCTCAAACCGGGGTCTCTTGAGGTATTTTAAATGATGCAACAGAGATCCGGGCCAAATGTACACCCTACCGTTGATCTGGTTGTCCTGCCGGTATTTCGTGATTAGTTGCAACCATCGATGTGCGAGTCTCATATTTGTAACATACCTTGTACCAGCTCCTGCAGTTCTCGGTCCAGACGCTATGTTTCTCGTGCCACGCATCCATATAAAGGTTCAACTGCCTTGTGATCTCAAATCGTGGCTCAATATACCGTATGTGGTCTTGTTGCATTTTGCGGCAACATTTCAAAATATACTCAACCTGGACCTCGTGAGATGGTAAAGCACAGCCCTGGCCCCAATTACCACGCGGACCGTTCACGATGAAGTAGTTAGGAAAGCCAGGCGCTGCAATGCTTGCATAAATATTAGGCTGTGTCTGTTCCTGCATCACCTGTCCGCTTGTGCCAGTGATGGTGAAGTGAGGAAGGTATGCCACGTCAAAACCTGTGGCACAGACAAGAATGTCGACTGTGTGTCTCTGCCCATCGGTAGTGTTGAGACCGGTGGCGGTAATCTCTTGTATATCTTCCAAGACCACCAACACATTGGGACTGGTAAGAGCCTCGAGATAACCCTCTCCTGGCGTAAGGCGTCGACATCCAGGACTCCAATCAGGAATCAGAGCCTTCTTCAGATCTTCGCGACCACCCAAACGCTCTGCCATGGACGCTTGCATGACTTCCTTGGCTTTGATGTTGAGGTCTGATTTGCGATAGAACATTTGGAATCCAGTAACGACCGAGCGCTCCAGCTGTTTACGGTAGGCCAAATGATAATCTGGATCCTCACGAAACTTCGTCTTCTCTTTCTCCGTATACTGATGCTTACCGGCCGCATGCGGCTCCATGGCGTCGGGATCGGCCTCCTTGTTTGACACATCGCTGCCGATCTGCGGCCCAATGTAGGTTTGATTCCGTATAAAGACATCCACATGCTTCGCCGTCGACACAAGTTGTGGGAGTATTTGGATTGAACTGGACCCGCTGCCGATGAGTCCAACTCTCTTCGCTTCCCAGTTGATGGATGAATCCCAAGCGGCGGAATGAACGAGTTGTCCTTGAAACTTTTCAAGGCCTCGAATCTCAGGCCATTTCCACTTGTTTATGACACCAGAGCCATTGACCAGAATGTCACAGGTATCTTCAAACCGGAACTGATCTTTATCCTCAAGCTTAAGTACCCATTTCGAGTCAGCGTCACGCCATTGCGCTTTCTGGACCGTGGTATTAAAGCGAATGTATTTTTCGACGTTATATTTCTTGGCAAAGTTCAAAAAATATTGCTGGATCTCGTTCGCGTAGCTGTAGTAACCACTCCATTCTGTGTTTGGCTCGAAGGGAAACGTGTAAGTATGTGCCGGAATGTCGCAGGCGCAACCCGGGTAGTTGTTCTCGTACCAAGTCCCTCCAACAACGGAGTTCTTCTCGTAACAGATGAGTTCATAGTTCGTTAAGAATTTTTCCGCCTTGTGAGCAAAGAGAAGACCTGCCGCTCCTGCGCCGACAAATATAATTTTGATCTTCTGAGGACTGCATTGTGGGTGGTTGGGCACGTGGCTTTCTGAATACGCAGATAGGCTAAGCGACCCCATCGCTATACAATATGAACACGTAAAGGTTGTGCACAGCTACTTTCCTCATCGGCTGAGTGAATATTATCTAGAAATTTCTCCAAGGCAGTCTCGCGCAGATATTACTTAGAGCGAGCCGGTGCCTAACTCCGACCGGCTGGTGTATAGCGAAGCCGAGGTCCGTGGTAAGGAATCCGAGCTAGCATTTAAGTCCTTTTCCGACGGCTAAGGTTACTTTACGCACCGACCGAAACGATTATTAAGATTCTAAACAGAGTAGCGGTCAGACTCGTATACTATGGGGGAAAAACGGCGTTGGGCTATTGTCAGGGTCGAGAACGAACGGAGGGCTCCGAAGGGGTAAGGAGGGATCCGGACACGTATTAATAGGTATAGAATCTTGATACAGCTAACTTGATGCACTAGGAAGTATAAGACGAGAGACAAGGAGCTCCGAATAGTGCTTCGGGCTCCTATCGCGAACTATATACCTATTTCCGTAGAAGGTTCTCCCTATTTCCATTATTCGATACTCTTCTATTATCTTATAGTAGCTTTCCGGGGCGTAAGGGCCTTTCAATAGCGCTAGGTAAGAGGTTTCGAGGTTACGAGGGGGTTATTAGGGATTAGCCTATAGAGATAGGTAGGACGTAATAGTAATCACTATTCTATATTAAGCGTACCCTATACCCTGGGCGCCATTAACCCGGGCATTCATCTTGAATACCCACACCAACGGACTTTACTTAGTATTTTTCACGTTAACTACGATTCCCGTTAACTACGCGTACTAATTAGTCGCGTTTTAGGGTAAGGGTCCCCCTACGCGCGCCCGCCCATTAGCCGGTCGGGTTTAACACTAGGGGACTATATACGAGGCTACCGCCCGTTGTCGATAGTCGTTGTCGATATAGTAAAATCGTAGAAAGGCGCCGTGAGGGTGTCGGAATCGATTAGACTCGGTATATCCCACTTATAGACCGTCTACGAAGGGTAGTAGCTATAGACGTAGTGCCGCGTAGATTTTTAATAGGGTAGTAGCCCCTAGACCCCCGAACGCGAGGCTTTCGCGTAGGGGCTTTAGGGAAGGCTTTTAAGAGCTCAAGCTACGCTAAATCGTACGCGAGGCTTCGACGTAAACACTTAAGCTTAGAGATCGCGAATAGCTTTAGTAATCTAGATTTACGCGGTTAGATTAATAATTTATATTTTTCTTTAAGTCTACTCTAGCTAGTACTTATACGTATATAAAATACTACTACTACCACTACTACTACGACGTACTCTATAATTTATTATAAATTACGGACTAGATCCCGCGATAACGATTCCTAAAGAACTCTTATACTTATAGAAGAAATAGATTTTAATCTATTTATTATACTATATAGGCGTTAAACTAGAAAACGCGGCCGAAACGTATTTTCGAAATATATATTAATAGAAAGGCGAGTAGTTAATAAAAGCGCTAGTATATATTTTAACACTACTACTATACGACCCGTATATAACCGAATTACTACTAAATAGAAGCGTAGTAATTCCCGAATTAGGAAAGCTAATAAATAGATACTACTATATAAACTATAGATCTTTAACGAGTAGTAAAAAGTATATTAAGACTTATCTCTAGAAAATAAGGTATTAGAGTAGAGAAGAAGAGCGCTAGAAACGTATAATACTATAAATATTCTCTCGTAGCTAGTATATACGATATTAGATCATAAATTAGGATAGCGGAGAGAATAGTAATACTAGTAGCGCCGCCGAAGGGGCTTACGAAGAAGATAAAGCTAAGTTTTAGATTATACTAGAGCGATATTAAGCTAAATATAACGCTAAATATATAAAATAGCGAGAGGTCGCGAATAACTTAACTAGCGTTAAGAATTAGTTTACGTAGATTTATAAGATAGGCTAGGCGGAGTATTTCGATAAAAAGTAAATACGTCTAATTTATCTAGCGAGCTTAATATCGCGATCGGCGAATATATATATACCCGCTCACCGCTATAACAACGAAACTATAGGTAAAGTAGATATAGTACTAAAGCGGTTAGGAGGTAGTTTCGACCGAATTATACGGCGATATATCGTAAGGCTAAAGCTCGTTCCGTACGAGACGTTACGCTAGCTAAATAGTATTAACTTAATAAAGCCGGCTACGAGGTCGTTTACGTTAAAAGAGAATAAGAAGTCGATATACCGATATTAATAATTTATAAAACGATACTTAGTTTACTATAGTTATACTAGTCGACTAGAGCGGAATAAGGCTCGACTCTAGTATCGAATCAAGTAGACGAACGAGTAGTAGACGTTACTCGAGTAAGTTAATACTAAATTAACGCGGCTCGAACCCGTTAAGGAGAATATATCGGCCGAAGAGTATACTAAACTAGAAGCTAAGCTAGATTAAGTGATATTTCGCTATTATATTTCGATATTACGATAGTAGATAGCGTTTAAACTATACGTTAACCCGCTACTATATTTCGCCGCTATACTAGATATTAATAACGTTACTAGTAGCTAGGCTAAATTGAAATATTATACGGTATCGCTAGCTAGTTTAGTCTAGTATAGTCGTATATTAATATTAGAGGATATTTTTTAAGATAGCTCTAACGATCTAAATAACGTAACCGTAGATATAGTAGAGTACTTTAAAGTTTAGTAGCGGTAGTAACTAGCTAATAGTACTTACTCCCTATTTAGTATAATAATACGGTAGATAACGTACGGAAAAGGCTTTCGTAAGAAAGAAGGAGAAATAGTAAAGGTATTATAGAAGAATAATAGAGAGACGCTACAATATATAGGGCAGCGAATTAAGGTCGTAGACTTTATCAACGCCGCTAACGCGGTGATGACTAATCTCGAAGCGATACTCGATTAATTCATATTTAGCTCGTAGAAGGAAGTAAGCTCGCGGATTAATCTCTCGCGTATCGTCGATAGCTTAATATATAGCGGCCTCGATTCGTTATTCGCGACTAACCCGCGGAACGGATAGCTCGAGCCCAGATTCGCTTTTCTCGCCGTACGAGCCTGGACTTCGATATAGCGGCGAGATAGCGGGTAGAACCTAAAGAACGTTCAAGCGTAACTTCGTCTATTAAAGAGGATTAAGCGGCTACTTATAGCGACGATTTATATCTAGGCTAGATAGCTAGGCCGTAGAATAGAGATAGCGACGATTAAGTATTATAGTACGTAGTAGATACCTAGAAATATATTTATCTTTAATGGCTAGGTTATAGTTATTATAGATCGCGATAAGAGTCGCGTAATTCATGGGCTCGAACGTAAAGTAGCTCGATTTTTACCGGAGCGAGTCGAGAAGATAGTGGTCGCTTATATTATCTAGCTTATCTCGTTTAAAGAGCTACTATATAATAAGGCTAGTATTCCCGAACTAGACGAGATATTATCGTTATATATATTTAAGGATACTCGTTAAGGAGCGTACGGAATAAAGTAGTTAAGTAAGGCTCTAGCGTCACTTATAGGTAAGGAAGTTAGAGTAAAATTAATAATCTCTAATTATTAATACGTCACGATTAGGCTAGGGCGGTAGATTAAAGGGATTATTATTCGTCGAGTAGAGACTAAGATAGGTAAGGGAGAAGAAGATACGAACTAAGTAACGAGAGAGGCGCGCGAAGGGAGTAAGTAGGAGTATATCTAGGATACGTAGGCGATACACGGAAGTACGATCACCACCGTTTACTACGCGGTCGATATACGGTTCCTAAATTAACTATAGCCCGAGAAAATTAAGTATTTCCGCGAGATTAGTCGACTATAGTATCGGTTTTTAGAGCGGGGTAGAAGTTAGTCGTTAAGTGAGGTAAAAGAGCCGAAGTAAGAGCCGTCTCGTAAGCGTAAAAGAGTTAGCGAGCGAGACGAGCGGGAATCGGCGGAGACGAAGGGGTTTAAGTTAAAGAGGATAAAGTTATTATAGCCGGTTTACGTATAGAATATATAGCGAGGTCTAGAGTAGCTAGTGAAACCGTAGACTATATAGAAAATCCCCAAGTAAGGTTAGATAATAAAAGTAATTATAGATCTAACGAAGAGGTAGATATTAATTATAGTACTACTAACCGGAGCTAGGAAGAGTATTTTATTTATATTACCGATACTATTAGACGACGTTAGTATAAATATTATTATAGTACTATTTTCGGTACTTATAAATAATTTAGTGAATTAAGCTCGTTAAGTAGAGATTAACTATATTCGATAGAAGCCCACTCGACTAGAAGAACGTGAGTAGTCGGTACGAGCCGCTCGTATAGTAGTAGTGAGTGCCGATATAAAGGAAATCGAATAGTTCCGTAACTATATAAATAGTCTACACTCGAGGAAGCTACTCCAACGGATTTTTTTCGACGAAGGTTACACGATAATTTTAGATATCTCATTTCGACATTAGCTCGAGGATTTTAAGGGCTTACACCGTTACGGATATCCGGTTATTATATTAACCATAACTTTACCGGGCGTAATAGAGCGGTAGTTCCGTTAGACGATATTAATAGGCGACGCCGTAATTATCCGGGTAAGTACGGTTAAGCGTAATATCCAGTATAACGTAATTCGCGTAACAAGCGACGTAGAGAGCGAGGGTAATAGGCGTCGAGGGAAGAAAGGAGTTAATCCAGCGGTACAAGACGAGGTGGTACGCGTAGTATTACAGATAAAGAAGACAATATAGGAAGATTAAAAGGGTATAGTATATTATCGATCGCGTACCGCGTATTAGGACTTAGCGGATAAGATAAGTTATAAGTTTTATTATAGCGGCATTACGGACGAGGGGGAGCGGCGGGAAAAGTTAAAGAAATAGGTTAATGAGACTAGTGGAAATCGGTGGATTACGGTAACGACGGGTTTAGGGACGAGAGTAAATATCCGGGGTATTATAGAAGTAGTATATATAGAATAGCCGTACGGTATCGTAGATTTTATATAGTAAACTAGACGAGGAGGGCGTCGTAAGGGTAAAATTATAGAATTAGTAGTGGTAATAAACGAGAAGAAGGTATAGATAAACGAGAAGCGTAGTAATATAGAGTATTTAAATTATTAAGCGATAGAATAGTTTATAGAGAGTTAAGTATATCGGCGAGTAACGTTAGGGATATTTATAGATAGCGGGTTAGAGGGCTATAAGTAGGATTATAAGTAATTATAGGTCGAAATATATAATCGATATCGCGAGAAATATAGGGGTTACGGAGAAGAAGGAGAAGAGTTAGTAGAAGAGGAAGAAGAGGAGGAGGTAAGTAAAGATAGCGAAGAAGATAAGGATAGTGAAGACAATAGGTCGAGTAATATAGAGCCTACGTTAAATCGATTTAACGAGTATATTAAGAAGAAGTATACCCATATTAGCGAGCTACGAGAATAGTTAGATAAGGTAGGAGATCATTATCCAGTTTATATAGCGATATAGCGGTCTCGTAGAGGTATAGCGATATAGCGACAGGCGATAGAGTATTATATTAAGGATTATAAGCTCTTTAATTATAAAGAGTACTTAAGATAGCGCGGGCGGGTAGATTTTACCGACTACCGGTACTATTAGCTATATAGGCTACTATAAAGCTTTTGTAACGGCGGGGAGCGGAAGTAGGCGTATAAATAGGGGGATAAGATAATACCGCTAGTATAGTAGGTAACGAGACACAAAGGATAGCGTACGATAGTTCGACAAGTACTTAGGTTCGAAATTACGCCGGGTAACGGGAACCGGGAGCGAGTATATATTTAGTGGGTGAGTCGATCGAGGAGAATATACGACGAAGACATGACGAATACGATTACGGTATAGGATATAGTGGTTCGAGAGACGGAGCGGGTGAAGTAAGAGTGGTAGCGGTAATACTATACAATCTAATAGTAGTCGAGTCGAGTAATCATTACTTTATCTCGCGTAGTAGTATATTATAACTCGTATAGTATTCGTACATTAGATTTAGTTAATATCTATTTTAACCGACGAGAACCGAGTATATTTATATTAAGAAGGAAGGAGAAGAAGATTATATTCGGCCGGCTATAGCTTAGTAGTATTATAATAGTAAGAAACCGAAATAGGTGAGTAGGATTATAATTTAGTTTTATATATTATAGAATAGAAAGAACGCGAAAGATTAAGTTAGAGAGTTTAAATTAGAGAATATATACTTCTATAGATTTTATATAATAAATAGAGAGTAGGGAATAGTAAGAATTAAAGAGATTACTATAGAGAGTTTATATATATAGGAAGAGAGAGAATAAAATTATAGTTATTATATATTAAGTAAATACTTAAGAGATACTCGATTAGTAAGAAAAGAGTAGAGAGAAGAAAATTTTAAGTAAGGAAGAAGAGTATATTTATAGTAGGGTATATAGCTAGAGATATTAGTTATATTAGAGAGAGTAAAGAAGCGAGCGAGGGAGAAGTACGTAAGTTCTACGGAGCGCGCGAGCGCGATCCGATAGGGTAACCCGTTAGTATCATAAGTGAGTTTCCGTACTAGAGTAGAGATTATATAGTTAGGGTTATATATTATCGGGGATTATAATATAGTTAGAGTTATTTACGGATAGGGTTTATAAGAGATAAAGTTAGGAGAAAGAGTAAGATATAAAAGGGCGAGCAGTAGGTAAGTTTTATAGAGCGCGAGGGCGCGACCCGATAGTAGAGTTAGGGTTTATTATTATTAAGAAGTAAGAGAGAATAATAACTTTATTTTCGATTTCGTACCCGCTTTTAAGGGTAGTTAGAGTAGTATAGCGGTAAGTATAGGAGAGTTATTTAACTAGAGGTAGTAAAGTTACGTTAGTTAAGAAAAGTTAACGGTGGACGTTTAGCGTTAACGAAAAGCTACGTACTCGGTTAGAAAGTAGAGTAAAGAGAAGGGTGAGGGTTTAGTAAAGTAAGTTAAGTGAGTTTAGAGGCCCGGAGGGCCCGGTGGGTTAAGCGACGTAGTCTTTAGGTTTTTTAAGAAGGAAAAGGTAGACGGCGAGGCCCGCAGAGTCCCGAAGGGCGCCCGAAGGAACCCGGGAGTAGTGCGGGGCCGGCGAGGCGATACCAGGCGAGTTAGGTAGAGAAGACCGGTACGAGCGCGATAGGGAGATACTATAGGGGAAAAACGGCGTGGGGCTATAGGGTTAGGGCTTCCCCTAAGGGAAGAAAATCCGAACTACTTCGCTATTATCGTTTCGTCCCTCGAGGGAAGAAATAGTAGGTCGGTTAACCTAAAGATTCGTCCCCTAGGGGGAGAACTCCTATCTAGTCTACTATAATCGTTTCATCCCTTAAGGGAAGAAATTTTAGTTTAGTAAGCTAGTATTATTTCGTCCCCTAGGGGAAGCTTTTAATTAGTATACCTCTATTTTAGGGAAAACCTAGAATACTCTCTAAGTTCACCTCTTAATTATTTTCTATTTACCCGAGAATTATTACTATAGCTATATAAATAGTCTATTATCTTTATATCTACCTTCTATTACTATACGCCGCGATATTAAGTTAGGGTTCGAAGCGCCGCGAAGTATCTTAGACGGAGTAATCCACTCCTAAATGGCGTCGACTTCCTTTATCTTTATTACCGCCGCAGCCTATGGGTATACCTTTAACCTTATCTCTTTCCTATAACTAGCTCTCCGTGCGCGAGCGAGCTAAATCTTATCGAATCGTAACTACGATTTTCTCGATTAACGTATTAACGCCTAACTAGAAGATAGGGAGGAATTAACGACTAGATATTACTCACTAAGTATAGCTAAGTAAGGTTTTCTAGGGCTATCTAGTACGGACTAATCTTAACTACGCCCTCTACGTAGCCTATTCTCGAGAAGAGATAATACGTATAACTATCGAGCTAGAGTAATAGGGCTAAGCTCGCGCCGATTAGAAAGAAAGAACCCCCGACGCCTAGCTATCGTTTATAGATTAGGGACGCGTAAATAAGTAACCGGTAAAACTAATAGCTAGTAATCACTAGGTCGAAGCTCTAAAAGAGTTTTTAAAGAAGATAAAGACGAATACGCCGTATAAGCGGTAGTAGCTTTACGATATTTACGATTAGGGTAAGTAGGTCCGTATTTAACACCTATCTATTAGTTATTCCTAATATCTTAGGAGCTTACGCCAGCGTAAATACCCTCCCGCTAGAAATTTCGATTTAGCTTCGAGCTAACCGCGAAGAGCTTAGCTTACCCGATAGCTACGAATAGGTCTAGATCGAGTTATATCTCCTTACTTAATAGGATCTCGACTAGTATCGCGACCCTAACGATAAGGCTTTAAAACGCCATATAAAGGGCATTACTTGGAGTATAGAGAGTTAATTAGTGCGGAAGTTAGGATTTCACGGGCAGATTAACTTTCCTATCTAGCGACTAGGTATTCTATAGCGTAACGAGCGATAGAGAAGGATAATTACCGAATAGTATTAGTTCTTACTCGGTCACTCTACCTTTAATATCTTAATATAGGAATGGATGTCTAGCTGCCGTATCGATAATATAGGTCTTCTAAAGCCTAGCTACTTTATCTAACGGATTACTACTAACCTTAAGCTTAAATAGGCACATATAGTTTTAGTTTAGTATATTTTAGGAAGTTCTTTGTACTCTACGGCTATTTCGCGAGTAGTATAATACTAAGATCTCTAAATCCGACTAGAAGCGGATACTATAGAGGAAAAACGGCGTGGGGCTATAGGGTTAGGACTTCCCCTAAGAGAAGAAAATCCGAACTACTTCACTATTATCGTTTCGTCCCTCGAGGGAAGAAATAGTAGATCGGTTAACCTAAAGATTCGTCCCCTAGGGGGAGAACTCTCATCCGATCTACTATTATTATTTCGTCCCTTAAGGAAAGAAATTTTAGTTTAGTAAGCTAGTATTATTTCCTACGTATATACTAGAACGAGACCGCTAACCTAAATCACCGCGACTCTATTTCGTTCGAATAGACTAAGTAGAAGGTGGGAGGATATTCTCGAGAGTCCGATATACTCCTAGCCGTATTCGAGGCGCTAGCGAGGCGGTACCGTAATCCTCTAAGCTCTAAGTTATACGGTGAGGCTTTCTAGCTGCTAAGAAGCTAATATATTTACTACGGATAAGCCGTAGTGTAATTCGCGGTATATTACTAACTATAGAGAAGGCTAAATCGTTAGACTCGGCGGGTAGACTCGCTTCTCTAGTTATAAAGGGAGTCGAGTATTCCTCCCTAGCCTAATTTTCTACGTTAGCGACTATAATCTTAGTCGCCGTATTCTAGGGTATCTCGACCTTTAAGGACGACTTATCTATATTTAATAGCCGTTAATATCGATTACGTTACTCTTTTACCGCCGTTAATACGAGACTACCCTTAGTACCCGCTTCACCTTCCTCAACGATAATCCTTTAATACTAGTTAATTATCTATCGAAGAACGACTAGTTAGATAGTATACTATAGGGCCTTTATTACTTGTAAACCTTAAAGAGCGGGATTCTATATAACTTTCGGAATATACGCTAGACTATAGTATATACTTTATACGATAGTAGATATAGTCTAGACGCTTAAGCTCACGAGTTCCTCCCGGTTAAAACGAGCTAAGGCTTTATATTAAAAATAAGGACTATAGAAATTAGAGACTAGCCTTAAGAGATCCTACTATACTATATACGCGAACCGCTTAGCGTATATATCTACCGCGTAGTTTAGATAAACTTCGAGTAGTAGTTTAATCGTCGCGTAGATAAACTTAGTTAGATACTTTTAGATAAAGGCTAGAACTTACCGCTAAAGCTCTAAATAATAATAGTTAGTATCGTCGGAATAGCGCTCTCTTACGGTAGGAAGAAGATCTCTCTATAAAGAAGACTTTTTATTAGCGCGGTTTAATACCCGAAAAGCGTCCTAGTTTAGCTATTATTTAATATACATTATAACTACTTTTATAACTTATTCGAGAATCTTACTAGTCTTAAAGAGAGTATAAACGTTAGGGAATAGTAGTATAGGGTTACTAAAGATAATATTATAGACCTAGTTGTAGCCGGTATCGTCTATATCCACGAAGAAACTAGGAGCTCGTACGCGACCGATATCCGCTCCCTAGTTATCCTAGAATTCGGGTAGAAAGAGATCTTAGATATCTTTACCTTAACGAGAATAGGGTAGTTAAGTAATCCGCTTCTAGTCGGATTCGGAGATCTTAGTATTATACTACTCGCGAAATAGCCGTAGAGTATAAAGAACTTCCTAAAATATACCGAACTAAAACTATATATACTCATTTAAGCTTAAGGTTA